>NW_019060202.1:47589-65593 GCF_000696155.1 Zootermopsis nevadensis
ATGAGCAGGATCCTTCCATCCTTTTCTCGGACTGGGACCTGTTCATATACGTTCTTGGCAGATGATCCAGAAGTGGTTTGCCATTGCCTTCTTCTGTGTGTGAATGGAGTAATTGTTGGGTTTGGTTTGGTTAGTCGATATTATAGTAATATCACCATATTCAAAATTTTAGGGTAATTTCCACTTTTTATAGTTTGTAGACCTGACCTCGTAAGTTTGTCTGCCCACAAAAAGAAATTCATGACACTGTCAGGTTGAACCGAATGCAGATCGAGGCTGACAGCTCGAGAGAAAAAATACTGACTAAGCGGCTGAAACCCCTTCTTTTGTTTTACCACGCGACATAAAAATCACTCTTGTTAAGGGTGTGTCACCCTACTGGTTTCTTACTGTGAGGCGATCTGACACATACGACAAAGTTTATTCCTGAGTTGGGCGATGAAGTTGAACTATTTTTACGTCAAACATTTTACACACAGAATCAATTACGACTGCGAGAAAACAACAGAGCAAAGACAGACATAGACGCTCTATTAGAACGCAGTTCAGATGTAAATGCTTAGGAAATCTCATACTCACAACGCGGAACAAAATCATGATATCCGCCCACCAAAAGACACCTAATAACTTTGAAATATGACAAGTTAAAATGTTTTGGAACGAGCATAACAAGAAAGTGATAGTTGAACCACGGTTCCGGAGAATTTGACGTAAATACGTCTATACGGAAAGGAATTTTATATATTGGCTTTATTCTAAATATTTCCTTTATACATGCTTTACATTTGAGATAAGTTTGATTAAGACATTGCTTAATCAACTTGAATTAGTTACGCTTAAGGTGGGTCTGTGGTAGCTGAATGTAATGTAATGTAAGGTAATGTAATGTAATGTTTTCTAGGTAACAACAATGCCGAGTAAACAGATGAGGTTTCCTTGGTAACATAACAATGAAGTTACACTTTTTCGTAACACATTTTCGTTACACATATTTGCCGAATGACACTGACCCTAAAATATAGACGTATTTACGTCCAAAAAAAAATCAAGAGGAGTCTAAGTTCATGGAATGGTTTATCTTATTCTGTGTATTTTATATTTCTGCTATCTAAATACATAAAATATAATGATGCACACCTACAAAAGCATAACTTTCCCTGTTGTTTAATTTGGCCTGTAACCGATAAGTTAAGAACACGGTTTGTGGGCGTTTGAGAACACTGTACTAGGAGGAATATTTGCGCCCACAAGACCGGAACTAACAGATGGTGAATGGTGAAAATTACATCAAGAGAAACTTCATAATTAACCAAACATTATCATGTAGAGCACATGAGAAATGCACAGATATTTTTGCCTATAAACCTAAGAGGAAGATCACTTGGGAGACCTGGGCTAAGTGCGAAGATAATATTAAAATGTAACTTAAAGCAAACGGAATGTGAGAGTGCTGACTGTGTTTCTGTGACGTACGATATGGTCCAGTGACGGTTCTTTTGAACGTGATAATGAGCGTTAGGTTTCTGTTGAAGGCAAGGAATTTATTGCCCAGATGAGAGCATCTGCTCGCTTCCCACGGAGGAGTTTACACGTGCGAAGAACTAAGTCAAACACTATCAGAAAATTTGACTAACATTTAAATAGGAATATTGTAAATATTAATATTTTAATTCGCGTCAGCAAAAATCATCCTATTTCACTGTAGCAGAGTTGGTCTTGGTTTGAGGCTAATGGGGGCGCTATGTGGGGGCTGAAGCCCCAATTTCCATTTTCTGCGATAAACAAAGCACGACTATTGAATACTAAGAAAGCAATTTATGGTATAAAAGACTTATTTTTATTATTAATTATAAATAATTGGATGTGGTAGAGAAATATTGGTCATAAATATTTTATATTTTTGTATATATTTACAAATTAGAACAGGGTAAGAAGCCAGCAACTGGGTGCCAACGAAAAGAAACAAATGATGATGGAAAGGCGCTGTCGTCACCCGAGCGCGTGGCGAAAATTCGATTCAGACTGGCTGAGCTGTTAGCAATAAATATAAAAGTAATTTGTTACAATCACGACATTAACAGGCCTAAGCAACTTAATGTCTGCTCGGTACTTTTCTACTTAGAACAACAAAATCCTTATAATATTTCTACATTTTTCGTCATGCGACAGTTTACGCATTTAAATATTTAACTTTTCCTAAACTCACACAAAATTTTATTCATATAAAAATACTTGTAGTTATATGAGCTTTGAAGTTTTCATGGCGTAAACATGATGATAATATGCGTTTCGGCGTAGGTAGGTGCCAAAGTTTTTTTGAGACTGAGGATAGAGACGGTATGTTCTTCCGAATCTTTACCGCATACCTACATTGCGCCAAAACTGATAAGAACAACAAGATTACTTGTATTAGGTTTCAATTTTTTTAAGGCAATGCGTCATTTTATCCTGATAATAAATCTGATAGTTTTAAACAAAACCATGGTGATAAGAAGTAATCTTTGATGTCTGAAGGTAAAGAGCATTAGTTACAAGCAAAATTTGGAAGGCAGTGATTTTACTGAGGCATAGCATTTTTCTAGCCCAAGTCATGTGCACTGTTTACATTCTGTATACACAAAAATATCAATTACGCAAGTTAGGTTAATAGGAAAATAACGACTTGGTATTATCAGGCAGTTTATAAGCGTTTAAACTAGTGGGTAAGTCACACGTGTACTCAGCGATACTACAAAGTCACTTTCTTAAGATGAATCAAACGAAAGAATTACACGAGTTTAGTATTAAAAATATATTAAAATAGGCCGTCAATCACAATATAAGATAATTAAAAGATTAAAATATCATTTTACGTTCCTTATCGAGTACTCGATTTACATATGGAACATTTACGACATGTTTCGGCTATCATAGAGCCGTCATCAGGTGTTATGTTATAAACTTTTTAACTGAATTACTGATTTTTATTTATTTTTCATTTTCATTTTTCTTATCATTTTCTCGTCCTTCATATTGTATCTTCATCCGTTGTTGTGTCACATGTCACTAATGTCACCAACTTTAATATATTTTTAATACTATTTAAATAAATCACAATATGACGCACCTACAATATCTTACACGAGTTTAATTAACATTTAATGCTGCGAAACTGACCAAAATTACTACTTAAATTTAAACTTTAAAAATTTGAGTCTGTATTCAATTAGACATTTCGGAACAACAGTAACGAATATGAATTTTTTTATTTGTTACTATTATGTTGTATTTTTTACAAAATATTATTAGGATGATCACCTGATCGACTATTAACTTCCAAATTATCAATCCACGATAACGATTTATGTGACAGTTTCCTTAAAGTAACTTAACATTTAGCATAACTTAAAATTAAGATTTAATTCGATACAGTAATTTATTTACATTAGACGTCACAACAGACAGCCTGATGATGACACATTGATGTTGAAACAGGTCCCTGTTCACCGAATAATACTAACATTTGTGATTAATATTGCTGAAGTCAGTACGTAAATAAGACAAACTGCATTTATAGGCCTTGTCGTACACAACAGACGATTGAAGAAATTTGAACAAATGTTGTAAACATGTATACAGATTTAAAAGTTGCTGCAAACAGTACGTGGCAGGCAAATACGCGGTAATTAAGTTATAGGAAAGTGGAATACGGAGGTTGGGGACATTAATGGCGAACTGCAACACGCAATGTGTTGCACGTAAGAGTGACACAACTAACCCCAGGTGATGGAAGATTCACACGAAACCAAAAAATAATAATTTAGATACCATTTCAAATGTTTTTGCAATGTTTGCAAGTCAAGATTCCCCGCTTTTAAATCTAAGGCGACATTAAAAACATTAAATTCTTTCTTAAAATGTATAAGATTTTGTATCGAGGAAAGAACATTTTTAAGGTTATGTGATAATATTTGAAAGTAACGGAAAGAAATTAAAGAACGGAGGAAATTACATAAAGAGTAGCTTCAAAATTATGATTATTCTCCTGATTAATATTAAATGATTAAATAAGGAGAAATATAATCGTTAGAAATATATGAAATGTTTGGTTGAACTTTTAATAAAAAACTTATAGTCTTTGTGAAGAAGTAGCGTATTGAAATATTATTTTCAAATAAACCTTTTGAAAGGAGAAGTTCGTCTAAATATTATTTTTATAATTCACTCCGTACCGCAAAGAAAACGCAACATTTCACCGTTTCAAATAAACAATGAATTAATGCTCTGCCTGTTCTGAGAATCGTATGAAACCCACAAATACACTCTTTTTTTTTGGCAAAACGTAGAATTACTTATTGCCAAAGGAGGTGGTATATAAATTTACCACTGGATTTGAAAACGTAAAAGATATTGCAAGATTTGAAGATACAAATTCCGCTAAATCTGTTTACGATAAAATACAAAGTTAAACTCGTGTCACGAATTTCATGTCTGACAGGCTTATCATTTATTTTGTTAAAAATCGTAAGACATATCAACTCCTAGCTTTATATTGGCCCATTCTTTTGCTAGGTTTGCAACTGAACAAGTAATTAGCGAGCACGAAACCCACAGTTGCACCTAACAAACCTAAGACACAACGGACACGGAATTAGTCGAGCCCGCATCCCCTCACTTCCTGCAACCTGCAGCTCATTTATACCCCCAGTCATGCACCGGAAAACGTTTAAAAACGTTCGCTTGCTCAATGCAAATTCACACCAAAACTCAAAAATTCAGCAACGGAATAATAATGTCCTGAAATTTTTTCGAGTCCTTGAATACAAGCCAGTTCATTTCAGTCACCCCTCGCTGAAGTAACCTTCGCAGAAACCAAGCCACCAGAAACTTCTCCTCTAAGCCTAATACATAACCTCTTCAGTTGCAAAGACGTTGTCATATAACCTACTAATTAATCAACTAACAGCTGTGAAGGAAGTGATGCCAACCTTAGAGATAATACCCCGAAAACACGGTATGTGGCGGGAATCGAACTAACGATATACCTTGAAATTCCTTGAAAATACATGGTTAAGTTTCAGTAACGCATTTAATAACCACTTCACTGTCGCGGACAGAACAGCATTTGAGTCACAAGGAGCACGCACGTGTTTTTGGAGTGTAGAAAACGTCTCGAAAGTAATAAAAGGACATGAATGTAGATATCGCCATTTGTATGAAAGTAATTTAAAGTCCTTTTAACCTTCACACGCTTAAGAGAGAGTTAAAAACGGTAAAAGTTGAAGATAAGTTCATTTTATGTTCTCGATTCCTTGTCCAGATTATATTTTCCAACGTAATTCATTTGCTTCTCACATGCTTGAAGCTTATCGCTTGCACTAACGGGCACTTACAGTGATTCGGAGTGTTTAAATAAGTGTCCTCTCCGCTGCAGACAGAACAAGTTTGTTTCAGTTATAACTGGGTTCGAATTCCGGATACAGAAATAAGATAGTATAATTGCGTCATATTGTGAATCAAATATTAATTAATTATTCGGTTTTGTCCGTCTAATCACAATTATATTTAAAATTTACATATAACATAATTAAAATATCATTTTATGTTCCACATCGAATAATCGATTTATATTTGGAATATTTCTACAACATGTTTCGGTTTCATCGAACCATCTTCAGGTGTAAAATTATATCAATAAGCTTAAAATTTAATTACAATTTCTGTTGTGTAGCTTTTTGGAGATGTTCATATCCAGATTATTTTCATATATTGTAATTAAGTGGCCCAGGTCAGGGACACGTGGCGGGCTCTTGTCAACATACCAACCAACCACAAAGAACAGGGATATTCTTGGCCAACTGAGCGACAATCAGCTTCTCAGAACCCACTTTAGTTCTATTTACCTTTGCAAGCGACAAATTTATTCCCACAGTCGCGTGCACAGACTTAAAATTATGTGATTTCGCAAACAGCCCGAGAAGAGATACACCGATTTGAACCAAACTTGGCATACTTATTCTTTGAGATCAGGAAGAGATTTTTTTAAAAAAAATATGAATTTAAGCAGGCTAACATGGGGGTGTAAACGCTCAGGTGTGAACTGTTAACTGGGGTACATTATTTTATTCTGGCTGTGTAAATACCCCAGTTGTTACGTGCGGCATGTAACCGGAAAATTGTGCGTAGAGCAATCCGATCTCTGTGTTTACAGAACGCACGCTGTGATGAAACAGCTTCTCCAAGCGTGAAATGGGCCGACAACTTCCTGTACTTGAAACGAAATCATTAAATATCAAAGAAAATGCCTCCAAACCCGTTTCAAAACATTGGTTTAAACGCGGGGTACTGCCCTGTATGTCTACAATTATTGACAAGCTGATCCTTATAATTCCAGCCTTCCTCGTTGGCAAAGCATAACTTCCGGTAAGTTATCAAGTCGCAGCCGTGTGTGATGATTAATATGCGGAGGGCAGACTGTAGCCACCACAGGGGGAGGTGGAGTCTGCGTCCTAATGGGTATACAGCCTTCAAGAAAATTCAAACCCTCAAACTCTTCTTAATTTTCACAGTTAATGTAACTGTTTGCAGGCCTTCAGTTCTTTTTTTAAATTTGCATGCGTTGCTTAAATAAAGTTTATAATAACAGGAATGTTCAACGTTGAGGTCGTATACGTCTCACCGAAGGTTTTATCGCAGATGGTACTGACGAGTGTCTACACGGAAGGCTAAGGAGACGGAATAATTGTAGTTCGCATCGGTCAAATATAATTCCTATTTTTAATGAAGGTTGGATGCAACTTCAGAACCTGATGAAAATTTAAAAAAAAAATATCAATAACATCGATTACAGAACTCCTAACGACCTACAACCTGTGTTTGGAATACTTTCTTAGTGTAGTGTATGTTTAATTGAGTTAACATCTCATTAACTGTAATTAACGTCAATAAATTTGTAATTGTAACTCATGATAAATCTCTGTTTGCATTATATTATTTTTCTATCCGTTGATAATTCAAACTCGTAGTTACATATTTAAATAACACTTCATATTGATAATTTTAGTGAGCCTTACTGAAGTGGTAATGCGATTATACACATAATATTGTTTCAATATTTAAATTACTTGTTACATTATTTTCACTTTTCAAAATTGTTGTTCCAGTGATTAAATCAAGGAGGATATGATGACTGTTCATGGAACACGAGAATGAAAATTAATGACAATTAAAGACAATGCAAAATTTTAGTCAGAAAGAGGCCACTTGGTAGAAAAACGAATTGACGGGAAGATTATTAAAATATATCTGAAAGGCAAATAATTCGAGATTGTGGACTGGATTCATCTGTCTCTATGAGACCAATGACAGACATTCGGTAACACGGCAATTAACAACTTGGTACCCCAAGGGCAGCGGAAATTACAGGCATACCTCGGATATATTGCGGGTTCGGTTCCAGACCTCCGCAAAAAAGCGAGTCACACGAATTTTTTGGTATCCCAGTGCGTATAAAAATTATGTTTACACTATACTGTAGTCTATTAAGTGTGCAATAGCTTATGTCTAAGAAAAAGTTGTCAGTGGAACCATGGTTCCGGAGAATTTGACGTAAATACGTCTATACGGAAAGGAAGTTTATATATTGGCTTTATTCTAAATATTTCCTTTATACATGCTTTACAATTGAGTGTCAAAAATGTACATACTTTAATTAAAAATACTTTATTGCTAAAAAATGTGACACAGGGACCCAATAAAACGAGGAATGCCTGTATTGAGTAGCTGAACGACTATCAGCGTCTGAAGGCGGAATCTGCCTCATGCGGTTTGTTGTGAGGAGTGTGGAATTACACCAGAAACCGTACACTCGCGCCACGCGATAAGGCACAGTTGTGCAGAAGGCATGCGATGTTGGTCTCCTGATGTCGTCGTATCACGCACACGTCGGCCAATAAACGTGATTGTAGTTTTTATATTCACTGCAGCAGAAGTGACTAGAAGTCTCCAATTAACAGTTATTTAAACTGGCAGTTACAAGTCTTACGATAAAGAATGCTTAATTGAAATATCAGACACGAAACCCCTGTGAATTTTCACAGTTTCTGTGTTTGCGATTACAAACAAGTTCTATTGTTTATGGTATAAACCGGGCGTGTCACAGACTCCAGACGCGGCTTAAAACAACACGAATTTCAAGGTCACGGATTCTGTAATTGTGGAACCGCGCAGTTGAGTGCCGACCTGACTGCATTTTGTAACCGGAATATCGCGTCAACACACTTCCAGGCGTTCCTAAATTATCACGCCCTCTTTAATTGACGAAAGTTACAGGAAAGAAACCAAACAGAACAGAATGATAACCAACAGCAGGTAAGAGAGAGAGAATACAGGAGGGGCGCGGGGAGATAAAAATTCCATACGATAGTTGACAGACCTAGAAATAGATGGACAGAGTAATTTTTTATAGACGATAAGGATCTCGCTGAATATCGATATAGGTGTTTACGGCGATAATCGATTCAAAAGAAGTTTCAGGAAGTTGTTTTTCACTGACGGTTTCATGGAAAAACAATAATATCGACGAAAGAAATCGATTACGTAAAATCTGAGGTGAGTACTGAAGTACATAATTCTTGACGATGTTAATTTTCTTGGTCTTGGATTCGTGTAGACTCGTCGGTAGATTTATTTAACGAGTCTACACGGCCCCAAGACACGAAACATCATCATCAATACCAGTAATAAGTCAATCACTGCGGTCCAACTGAGGTCTTGTTGTGGACAAACAGAGGTGATGAATTAGACTTCAGTATGAAGCCTGTTTAACGATGCTGTCTCAACACCGTGGTTCATATGTGCATTGAGTTTGAAAGCGAGATAGTTGTGAATAATCAATTGGGAAGGAAGCTGATGCAAGCGGTCGTGGCCCACTTTAAGGCAATATCCAAATATTCGCCTAGACGAAGTAAGGAAATCTACTGACAATGCAGCCGGTCTTAGGAACGAGAAATGAATTCAAGAACGATGAAAGTTAAACTGAGAAGTTAGGTAAAACGATTAGAATATTGAAGGAGTTCTGACGGTGGCGACTCTGGAAGCAAGAGACACAAAACGAGTTTATGTTGGGGTGTGGCGGAGTCTGTGGTGAGAGTGTGGATTCTGAGGCCAGATGCTCGGTTCTGTGCTGGAGCGTTTGGTAGAAATCCGGCTTCTGCAGCTATGAAAATGTCTCCGCGTTTAATTAAGTTTCTAAATAATTTTGCACCAATGTTTATATAAAATTTATGTATTGTTTCTTCTGTGTATAACTCCCACCTTTCAGACGTGCCTTGTCTATAGAAGGCTCAGGAAACACTAGAAATTAAAAAGCATATTAATGTTCCTTTCTTACAATTTTGCATTTAATTTAATACGTTTCATATCTGCCCTTACAAATATCTGTAGAAGCACATACATTAATATACTTTTAATGTAAGTATTAAAAATAGCAGCCTTATACAAACAGATTGTGTTCAAGGGATGACCAGTGCGCCCTGAATACTGCACCAACCTGCGTGTGGGTATGTATCTTGGTAAACGAACAAGGACAAGATAAAACCAGTTACTGGAATACAAACCAATGAGACGTCTCTAGAGATACGGTGAATCTGGGAAAATTTGGTGACCGTGTAGCTACAGATAGAATTATACAGTCAATTAAGCTTGGCCCAAAGTAATTCATGATGATGAACGGGTGAATGTTTAAGACCAGCCGATGAGTCTGTGAAGATTATCATGAGTGTGGATTCTGAGGCCAGATGCTCGGTTCTGTGCTGGAGCGTTTGGTAGAAATCCGGCTTCTGCAGCTATGAAAATGTCTCCGCGTTTAATTAAGTTTCTAAATAATTTTGCACCAATGTTTATATAAAATTTATGTATTGTTTCTTCTGTGTATAACTCCCACCTTTCAGACGTGCCTTGTCTATAGAAGGCTCAGGAAACACTAGAAATTAAAAAGCATATTAATGTTCCTTCCTTACAATTTCGCATTTAATTTAATACGTTTTATATCTGCCCTTACAAATATCTGTAGAAGCACATATATTAATATACTTTTAATTTAAGTATTAAAAATAGCATCCTTATACAAACAGATTGTGTTCAAGGGATGACCAATGCGCCATAAATATTACACCAACCTGCGTGTGGGTATGTATCTTGGTAAAAGAACAAGGACAAGATAAAACCAGGTACTGGAATACAAACCAATGAGACGCCTCTAGAGACACGGTGAATCTGTGAAAATTTAGTGACCGTGTAGCTACAGATAGAATTATACAGTCAATTAAGCTTGGCCCAAAGTAATTCATGATGATGATGACGAACGGGTGAATGTTCAATACCAGCCGATGAGTCTGTGAAGATTATCATGGAACAATATCTGTTAAAATCGTGACATTCAGGCTCAAATTGTAACTCAAACAGACGGATAAATTACGTACGGAGAGCTCCTTCTTTGAGGTGATATTAAAATCTGCAATAAAATACGTGTTTGTGTGGAGAAAACCTGTAACAAAATTTTAATGCAAGGCTGAAGTATTCTTCGACTCTATTAAAACAAAAGAAAGCAGCTAGGATTAGCCCAAGTCTTGAGGACTAATCCAGGATCAAACAAATATGAGAAGGAACAAATATCCCGTTCAAAAACGTGTACGAAAAAATTTCATGTTCTAATAAACGGATTTAGAGGAAAGTCGTTATGCAGAACTGACAATAAGATAAAAACTTCAACAAAATTACGTATTTTAAAGTAGGTTTTACGTCGTTAAACACTGAAATTTTAATGCCTTGTTACACTGGAAAATCTGGTCACCGAGGACGTACATTACAGGACGTGTTTTATCAGTCTTTTCTTTTTCATTTCTGAACGCAAAATTAGTCACGCCACGTGTCATTATGTACTTAGATCATAAAAAGGTAATTAAGTTTTTTTAGTCATTATGGATACCGTCTCCAAAATTATCATCATTACTTTGTACGAGTAGTTTTCATATTCACGGCTTGTACACATACAAGAGAATATGAGAATGTTATGTGTAATGTTATTTGAACTAGAATTATTAAATCATTATTAGGATAAAAAATAAGTTGCAGTAAGAGTTAAACCTTTGAAGCCTGAAGTTCATTATATTGACATTTAAGAAACTAGTTTCTTACCCCCCCCCCCCCCCCCAAAAAAAAAAACATTACTCGTAAATTTCTTTTGTTGAGAGAATCATACGAAATTCATAAGGACAGTCAGTGGACAAATACAGACATCGTGAAAATTGAAGTACGTGGTACATATATTTGCCACTGTGTTTTAAAGAGTTATAAAATCCCCAGTGCCACGAAGTTGTGTAATATACTTTGCTGTACTCCAATTCTGTCCATCAGCTGATCTCTGTTTGAAACAAACTGTTGCACTTTGGCTTTAAAAGTCGTTGGGCGAGACGTTGTTTATTCTCTGATATACAGGGTGATTCGAAAGTCCCCATGTACATGTAAGAACTGGTATTGGCATGGTACACTCAACCAGTTACCTAGAATAGCCTTTCTATGGAGCATTCATAAAAAGAAACTGATATTAAACTTTGATATTTCCTAATTACATGATATCCCACCATATGCAAACAACACGTGAACACCATTCAGCAGTATATAAGCAGAAAACTTGTGAAAAAGACGTGGCCAGACAATACTTTAAAAACATTTCACGATTACAACAATAAAATAATTGGCTTAATAGGGATGAACATAAGAAACAATGGCGGGAAAAATAATTAACACGTAATTTGAAAATGTTTCAAAATTTATGTATCAGGAAACAATAACAAATATAAATGAGGCCCACGATGAAATTAAGAGCAGAATACATTCGGGAAACGTTTGTTTCATTCAATTTAAAAACTTTTATTATCCAGTTTGTTATCCAAAACACTAAAGATCAGGATCAGTAATCTTGTCTGCTGTCTTGTATGGTTGCAAATCATGGTCTCTTGCCTCGAAGGAAGAACGTAGAATACAAGTGTTTGAGTACAAGATGCTCAAGAGGAAATTTGGACATAGGAAGAGTGAAATAAGTGAGAAATTTGAGAATATTGCATAACTAGGATTTGCGTGAATTGTACGGTTCACCTAGCATAGTGAGGATAGTGAAGCTTATAAGGCTTCGATGGGCTGGACATGTAGTAAGCATACAGAATTTGGTGGGGGATCCTTCTGGTAAACGATCTCTGCGCAGACCAAGAAGGAGATGGAAGGATAACATCTTAGGGAGGTGGGCTGTGAGGGTGGTAAACGGATGGAGTTGGCTCAGGATCGTGGCCGGTGGCGGGATTTGGTGTTCTCGGTGTTGGACTCGCGGGTTCTGCTACCAGGGAGAGAGTGAGTTAGTTATAACAGGAAACAAATCCTCTGCGTCAATAATTTTTAATGACGGCCATAACCAGGCATCCCACTAATTACATTCAAATAACACATGCACGTATTCATTATAATAAGTATGTCTAATTTCAGTTTCTTAATGTTAATTCAAAAACTGAATTAAACAAAATGTTAGAAACTTTCCATCACATTTAAAATATTTAACAATTCAAATTTAAATTCAATGTTTAAAATCGTTTTAAGAAGCCTTTCAATCAAGCTACACCCGCATAATATGCTTCATTCTTCAGTGTGTATCTAAGAGGTCTACACAGACCTTGGGGTAAAAAATACATAACATTTATTTTAACATGGGTCCACAAACACGTCTTTTTCGATTTACAGTCCAGCAAAACGCTGTATGTAGTCTGATGACCTCCCAATCCGTCCGGACCATACAGAAATTATTTTGGTTTGTATAAGATGAGGTTTAATACAGTACTTAACCACACGAAAATGTAGTTATTCTAGTTAAACAGCTGACCAGAGTAGTGATACCGAATTGTTTCCATAAGAATTAAAAAAAATAAGACATGAGACATTCATAATATCTGCAACCCCCCCCCCCCCCCCCCAAAAAATATGTTTAAATTTCCCAAATAAATTTACGTACGCTCGTAACTTCATGCCAGTGCACTTAGATGTCTGAAATCCTGCCAATATTCCGAAGCAAGGTTTTTGTTTCCAGCTGGTAGTCAGCCTTCGCGTAAAAATAAGATATATTGTAAGTAAATAGATACAAATTTTTCTAAGAATACAGAAAATTACATGTCCTTAGAACTCTGCTGGATTCCCTTGGTTATATAGCGATTCAGAAGCCGGACATTAAAGTGATAAGAAACACTTTCTTCTGTTCAGATCGCGTGACGTCAGAAGTCTTTTTCATACCAAAACATTTTCATATCTTAGCGTAAAAACGAGCCAACAAACCACACAGTCCGCAACAAACACCCATGATCACAAACTAAAATAAGGATAAATATATTTAATGTATTTTCCTTATGAGATCACCACGATTAGGCCTGTCTCCTCAGTTCAACTCTTGAAACAATTCTCCAGTTTTTTTAAAAAAAAAAGTCTCTCTGAACTTAACGCCATGTTTTTCCACGCAAACCTCCCACTTTTTAATAACAACGCGTGTGCACGATATTAACGCCTTAAATGTGGGTTCCTGATATAATGTCTGTCAAAGATCTTCTATAAACACGCAAATCAGTTAAAGTAATTTTTTTTAGAGCATAACAAGCAACGTGTTATCTGCATGATATGTATTTATATTTAGCTTAAACGAAATTGGAACTGGGCAAACTGAGATGGATTAGGAATATACTTACAAAATAAACTATGACGCATTACTCGTGAGTTAACAATTACATGTATTACGACAGCGCGAACCTTTAAAGTTATATCCAAAAAATGTATTGTAAAAATATACTGTCGTTCCACCCGTCCAAACTACTAATACTCATGTATTTTTCAGAGATGACTTTATGTCTTTATGGTTATAATGTACTGTAGACTCCATCTTCTTAACGACTACACAGCGTTATTACCTAGAAGACTACTACATTTTCACGAAAACCTAAGATAGTGTAAATGCGTCATATTGTGAATATTATAACAATTATTTATTTTAATCCGTCTGGTCACAATATTTAAAATTTCTTATAATTAAGATAATAAAATATCATTGATGTTCCATATCGATTGATCGATGTAAATCGATCAATCGATATGGAACATCAATGATATTTTATTATCTTAATTATAATAAATTTTAAATATTGTGATCAGACGGATTAAAATAAATAACGAAAACCTAAATATAATTTCTCAGATGCGTCGATACAGTGAGAACAAAATCCAATCTTTATTAAAGATGTCAATGCCCCTATATAGTGCATTGACAGCAGAAACACATCTGGCCGAGACACTGACCTTGAAATTCGATTCACATTAAAAGTAGAGCAGTAGTAATAATAACAATACTTCGGGTACAGCCCTAACTGACTCCATCGAGCAGAGTCTCACTGAGAAGCTGTCAATCAGTAAAGAGATGTCTCGCTTTGTATCGAAGTCGATATTTCATTACCGTCTATCAAGTACAAGATGGATCCGGTCCACATTGTCACATCTTAATAATTTAACATTTATTTAGTTAATAATTCTACTATGTAGGCCAATGTCAGTATCTTTCACGTGTCATTTGTTTTCAGGTCCTCCGATAAAAATCACGGATTAATTTGTCTTACTATGTACGCCAATGAATGTATCTTTCACGTGTCAATTGTTTTCAGGTCTTCCGATAAAAATCACGGATTAATTTGTCGTATTTTCCATGCGTGCTACATTTCCAGCCTATCTCTACCTCAATATTTGGTGAAAATTACAAAATATGACGTTCCTCATTACACAGCTTTCTTTAACGTGTCATCGAATTTTCTGTCTCAGGTCTAAATATTTTCACAAACACCCTCAAAGGATATCCCCGAATTAGAGCAGGGTTAAGGAATGACGTGTTCTGTGTGACCCGAGTACTGTTTTGGGGGAACTATGTCTAAAAGACGCACCTTGACATCAGAAAACACGTTTCATTGCTGTAAATAAAAAATTACGAACGACAAATCAAGAATTAGAACTTGCCTCACTGATGAAAACTTGTAGGAATTCATGAAAAATCTTAATATTCGGTAACTCTGCATTTAGTATTTATGAGTTTTGTATGATTTTTAGAGTAAACAGCGATTATTTTCTTAAATCATTCACTAACTGATCCGTGAAATGGTGAAAAGTTGTGTTTTCTTTGAGGTACGGACTGAATTAAATATTATTTAGACTACTTTAATCTTCAGAGGTTAATAAAACTTGTCCAGCCAGGATATTATGGATTTTTCTGGTTTTTAAATGAATATAAATGAGTAAGGTAATACATATATATCATTTATAACACGGGTATATATAATTAAATATCTAATCGACAGTTACATCCAGCATACTACATATTCTGCTAGCAGGTGGAGAAGTTTAATAATTGCATGTTAGACGGTAACTGGTTTTTCACAGTCGCCGTCACCTTCATGTGTTGTCATGACTACTCTCTGTGTTGCCTAGAAACACAAGAAAAGACCTCAGTTGCAGGTCACGACTAACACACACGTCCATCTTATGTTTACTGACGGAACAAAGAAAAATACAAAATAAATCTTTTTGGGCTAAACAGAAAAATTTACGACTCAGTTCTGTCTCTTCGTTAATTCTGAGTAGAAAAACAATTACTCTTAATTTCTCTTCGTAAAAAGTGCACAAAATGTTACAGACCTCTTAACCTATTTGTGTTAAGTTTCTCATAATAATAAATGTGATTCTGCTAAATCTTATGTAATCTCTTCGTTACACAAAGTTCAAAACGAAGTGTATCACATTTCTAAGAACGCTTCCCCGTTGAAGAATTTATGGATGCCCTAAACCAGGGGTTCTCACCCTTTTTCACTGGCGAACCACTAATTATAATTTAACACATTAAATGTACCACTAACCAAATTCGTTCAGGGAAAAATTATTTATGTTAATATTATCTTTTGATTTTTCGTGAAATTTTAATTTCTGTTTATTGTTTTGTAGGATATGAAATCGTTTTTTTTAGACTAGGATTAGATAACCTATTATTTTTGATGTTAATTTTGAGGCCTGAGTAGTATTAGTTATGTTCTTGAAACTTGGCTCGCGCATCATAGGTTGAGAAACTCTACCCTAAAATATACACTAACCAAATAACATACTATATTACCAATTATGAAACATTTCACGTGGCGAATATTAATCAAAATAAAATTAAGACAATGTAGCCTAGCATCTCAGGGGTGAAAGATTTCTGATTATAACCAACTCTGTTAAAACATGAGTGTGCTCAATATGTGCACTAAGCCAACCTTTCGAAAGAACACATCGCTTCCATCTTCAGGATAAAAAATTGAAGCCATAGTTTCTCCTACATGATCGTGTAGTTTCGCAGACCAAAATCGATACCTTCACAGCTGTAAAAAAATCCAAAATATCTTGTATTCTTATAACTGGTTACGTTTGTGAACTAAATACATTTATCATACGCGCTTTCGTTATCCGCGTTTCTGCGGTTAGAACGCTGGCCTTGTAATCCTGGGGTCTCGGGTTCGATTCCCGGCGGTGCCCGAATTTATAACTTGTGTTGGGCAAGGCCGTGGTCTAGGCAACACGGAGTTTTCCTACGGGGGCTTCCCCGGTTTCTCCGTGGCATCCCAACAATTACTCCAGTCACACACAGAAGAAGGCAATGGCAAACCACTGCTGGATCATCTGCCAAGAACGTATATGAACAGGACCCAGTCCGAGAAAAGGATGGAATGATCCTGTTCATATGGACCTGTCGTAAGACAGAACACTAAATAAATAAATAAAATAAAATATGTCTAACCTTCGGAGTGGTGTCAACTGTTTACATAAATATCGCGTACAAATCCTGGAAGTACTCGTTCTCTAATCTGCAATAGAATAATACGTAATTCCTTCAAAAGGACGTTGCGTGTCCGAACTTCTTGAACAAATCAGGCGTTGCTATGGGAACACTAGTGGGGTTATGTAGTGGGGGGGAAAAGGAGGGGGTGTTTCATCCACTTTACTGTCTGTCTAATAATTGGATTCCCAAGGATCTTCCCCTCTCTTTTCACCCCCTTACTTATCTATATCACAGGGGAGAATCAAGTCTTGTGAAGAATCAATCTTTGTATTGATTTTAGGGCAGGGTTTGCTATTAGATATATGGCGTTGGTCTTTTATTTACACTGTATAGGTCAGAGTATATCCAAGATATATATAAATCGTGTCTGTGTTTTTTTGGGGACAGTGTCACTAAGAAGATTCTCCGAAACGCCTTCCCATATATGGTGTAGGTTGGGTACTGTTAAGTCTCTTCGGTTTTTCTAATATCTCTGACGTGTGTGAGGTCTTTCCCAGAACAGACAATTCTCTGAAGTGGATCTCACATAATTAGACTTAGGGGGAATTGAATCTAATGTCCATTGTAATAATTTACTGCGTGCCTGTGTCGTAATTTCTAACGCGATTTTAAAAATTCAACTTTTAAATTCTTGATACACTGATATTTTCCTCTGTTATTTAAGATCTGTTTTATTCTCATCAGAATGACATTTGTACCACCAGTATTTTAGGTATTGGCAGCTAGGAAGCTGTATATTGCACGATGTCGCTAGAGCATGGTATCAAAAATTATATCACTCGTTTAAATAATCATCATTTAATAAACATGGCGTCTATAACTATGCCATACATGTTCTGTGTTATACGACCGTCAGAGATTTGCTATCAGCGTTGTTGAAATTCGGAGTCCACTACTAACTAACTAACTAACTAACTAGCTGGCTTAGGGAACCCGAAGGTTCATCACCGAATTAACCAAAGCCCTCCACCGGACCCTGTCCTGGGTCAACAGAATCCAGTCTCCTTCAACTCCTATCTCCCATAGATCCAGCCTGAGATTATCCTCCCATCTACGTCTAGGTCTCTCCAGCGGTCTCTTCCCCTCAGG
>NW_019060202.1:67782-84013 GCF_000696155.1 Zootermopsis nevadensis
TTTTTTTGACGTAAATACGTCTATAAGGAAGGGTCATTCGGCAAAAATGTGTTACGAAAAAGTGTAACTTCATTGTTATGTTACCTAGGAAACCTCATCTGTTTACTCGGCATTGTTGTTACCTATAAAACTTTACATTACATTACATTCAGCTACCACAGACCCATCTTAAGCAGAACTAATTCAAGTTGAATAAGCAAAGCCCCCCCCCTTTTTTTTTTTGTTCTGTCTGACGACAGGTCCATATGAACCGGATCCTTCCCTCCTTTTCTCGGACTGGGACCTGTTCATATACGTTCTTGGCAGATGATCCAGAAGTGGTTTGCCGTTGCCTTCTTCTGTGTGTGAATGGAGTATTTGTTGGGATGCCACGGAGGAAAACTCCGTGTTGCCTAGACCACGGCCTTGCCCAACACAAGTTATAAATTCGGGCACCGCCGGGAATCGAACCCGAGACCCCCAGGATTACAAGGCCAGCGTTCTAACCGCTAGACCATCCCTTCCAATTCACTATCATCCGATAATTCGATACCATATGTAGCCTGAACAATTGAAAGACTCCTTAAATAAACAATACAATAAATACATTTCAAAACATAAAAATGACTTGAGACAGCTCAGTCAATATATTAACAAAGTTTCGTGCTGGGAGACTGGGGTTCAATACTCGGCTCCGAGGTCCATCCAGTGTACAGCTCGCTGTTTCGCGGGGATAAAACGGAATCACATATCCGTTTAAAAGAATGCATATGCAATCTGCTACCAGGAGATTTTTCAAGTTCTCACTGCGACTATTACGAAGATAACTATCCTATTGAATGTTGAGTCGCTTTACCTGGTACAAATTGACGGATGTTTCAGAGGTAAACCATCGCCCTGATAATGGAGGCAGCAAACAGCTCTGAAACATCTCTCAATTTACATTGAGTAGCATCCCAGAAGACGGTCGTCCTCGATTCTTATTCCCTTTTTTTAATCTGTTTCTGTCTCTCATTCTCTGGAGAGCCCTGGTTCGTCCGAACCCTGTTTTAGAACTGCCATCTAGAGCCCCGCACTCGCTCTGAAGTGGCCCATTTATATTCCAGTTATTTGACACTAGATTCTATTACATTTGATATAGAGACGGTTTGCCAATTAAAATTGATGGCTTCACATCTTCTGTGATAAACACAGTTGTAAAAGATCAATTTTCTGTTCTATCAGACAGACGTTGCTATACGTCGCAAATCCACTAAATAATACACGCTCCGACACATTTAGAGAAGAGAGCAGACATCTAGACTAATACTTTGCCTTCATTACAAGAGTGAACTACATATATTGTATTCATAGAGAACACACAGCACTTAAAATTATACGAAGGCTACTCAACGGCACTGGATCAGCTTCAAGTCTGTGTACAGTCGACTGAAAGGAGAGGCAGATTTAGCACAGGTACTAGCCTTGTAAGCCTGGGGTCCCGGGTTCAATTCCCGGTGGTGCTCAAATTTATAACTTGTGTTGGGCAAGGCCGTGGTCTAGGCATCACGGAGTTTTCCTCCGGGGGCTTCCCCGGTTTCTCCGTGGCATCCCAACAATTACTCCACTCACACACAGAAGAAGGCAATGGCAAACCACTGCTGGATCATCTGCCAAGAACGTATATGAACAGATCCCAGTCCGAGAAAAGGATGGAAGGATCCTGGTCATATGGACCTGTCGTCAGACAGAACACTAAAAAAATAAAATAAAAATACCAAAACCAAGTACTGCCTTTGAGAGAAAACACTGATGCTCTGTTTCAGGGAATCATTCTGGCATAACAGAGGAAAATCACGATAAACCAATCAGAATACTCGGTATGTCCAGTCCAAGATTCGAATCTGGTAATCCCTAGAGTACCAAGTAAGAAGCATTGCGGTGGTCGACTCCCGAGTGGCCACGCAAAATGTTTTAAATCTTCTGGTAACATTCTGTTGATGATCAATTACAAAGATGGCGTCGAACGTTGCAGTTGAGTGGTTAATGTTCATGCTTATAAATTGCTTTATAAAGTGATCACAGAGCTAATAAATAGAATACTTCAAACCATATAAAAATTATTAATGGAAGAACAAAGTGTTTTTATAAAGGATCCATTAAGTATGTATAACATGTTTGCTGTTAAGCAGATCACAGAGAGAGAGAGAGAGAGCGTGTACGCACATACAGCCTTCATCGGTTTTATAAAATAATTTGATAGAGATTATAGAATTAAATTATGGGAATTATTGAAGAATAATGGTCTAGCGGTTAGAACGCTGGCCTTGTAATCCTGGGGTCTCGGGTTCGAATTTATAACTTGTGTTGGGCAAGGCCGTGGTCTAGGCATCACGGAGTTTTCCTCCGGGGGCTTCCCCGGTTTCTCCGTGGCATCCCAACAATTACTCCATTCACACAAAGAAGAAGGCAATGGCAAACCACTTATGGATCATCTGCCAAGAACGTATATGAACAGGGCCCAGTCCGAGAAAAAGAGGGAAGGATCCTGTTCATATGGACCTCTCCTCAGACACCCAAAACGAATTTGTAAATTTGAAAAACTTTACTCGTATTTTCGAAAACTGGACATGTCAATAATATTGATTTCAAAGCCTGACGTTAAACAGTATCTTAAGCCAGTTACGTCCTTGTCTCCTCCAGTTTTATCTTATATTGTCCATCGAATTGTTTTCTGGTCTTAGAAGTGGATACTTTCCAAGAGGTTTTCCTCCGAAAATTCTGTATGCATTCATTGTTTCCCCAGCATAAAAGGACTTTATAGATCTTATCATAAATAAGTATAAATGCCAACTCAGTTCTAAAGGGTTTTGACGACGGTAGATTACACTTAAAATTATTTGTTGTCAGGACTTTTTCAATGGTCTGTTTTTAAAATTCACGACGTTTCGGAGGCTGGTTCTGTCTCCGTCTTCAGGTGAGAGGTACCGACTCCGTTGGGTCCCTTAGAAAGAGCTAGCCTCTGTCACTCGTCCAGTGGAAAAAATTATTATAATTATTATTCGAAGAAAAGTTCGGACATAAAACATTTGGTTGAGATCAAATACGCGGACGAAAGTGGCATAAGGATGCTGCTTCGAACAAGTGGACAGAATTTGACATAGTGATCCTGAAATTTAAATAATTTTAACTTCTAGTGAAATTAGTAAAAAATCAAAACCGTGACTGTCGTGGTACGGCAGTGTTCCACGACTCACGATTTGAGAAACACTGACAGAGAAGGTCCAACTTCTCAGCGTCGCTTTTCGATTTATGTCGGACTCGCATTCAAATTCAGTTCACGCACAAAGCGACTCCTGAGGGCGGGTGACCGACCACTGGGGAATTTTTTCTTAGCTAGAGTAATTTTCAGTATCACAGGATTGAGAGGTAACCTAGAATCTAGCTAAAGCTGTTCTGCTGTACTCTAGTTAGCATCGAATGCTCTCTGATGAAACAAATAGACTTCTCTGCCCTAGATCCTTAGAAATGTCTAGCTATCCGTTCACACTTTTTATTTAGTCGTGGTGATTCTGACGTGTTTGTTTGTTTGTAACAGAAGTTGAAATTCTTCAATACTTAAAAGAACAAAATGTCTAAGAAAAACGAGAAACTTTGAATAAGGACGTAATTCTTACAACATATTTCAACTTCTCTTTTCTTAATAATTTCCCTCGACCTCCTTCTTCGTATTCTTCTTGTAACCCACGGTTTTATATATTTTCTTCCCTTTTTAATAACATACTAACAGTAGCAGCCACAGTCATACTGTCCAGCTTTCAGACATAAATTAAACCCGAATTACTTCGAATTAACAACATGAAGCATAATCATTAATGACCAAAAAATTACTGGCCTTGTGTGTAGGCTAAAGCTCATTACCCTTCATTACAGCATTTGTTACGGGACACTTTAACGTATTTGTGATGTGAAGTAAATTATAAACATTACAGTAACGTAGAAACAAACAAGCTTCTAAAGTAACATGCAGTAACACCTTAAAATGACATGAAAATCACTCCTCTAGGAAGGTGAATTGGTTTCCAATTTGAGGCTGGTCAGTCTGCCACAAATACTGACCCAGAGATTCAGCGTACATCTTAGGTACGTCTTTCAAAATTAAATTCTTGACAGGAAGTGTTGAAGATTTAATCGCGAAATAATTTTCGGTCAATAAAAATGCAAAGCGTGTATAAGGCACATTAAGCACACCACTTAATTGTGGCAAACGGAATATTTGTGACCTCATTCGTTCAAATTAGTGGTTTAATTAGCAATTAGATGCCTTTTTAACAGATGGAGAATAATAACTTCAGAATACATCATTTTGAACGTATCATCATTATTAAATTTATCTTTTATGGGTAATTATTGTTCTAAATTATCTTTATTAACTGTTTTAGGTAATTATTAAATCATTATTTTAACCATTTTACATGTTTTATACGCTAGTTCATCAAACCAGGAAAATCTTAAGCTAATATAAGAAAAATACCAAGTGATCACATACCCTTAAATGTGAATGAATAAATCTAATATCTGAGTTTCAAAACGTTGTGTTGCACATCAGGTAACAGGGCCGTATATTTCGTTTACCTTCTGCAAAATGAATGTCCACCAGCTGAGGACAAATTTTCAAAGGACTTCAGTAAGATTTTTCGGGGTGTTTTAATAAAGTTACACGTTTAATGTTATTTTAAAAATCTTTCAATAATTCTTGCCTATAGTCAAATAACAAAGTCTAAAACGTAAATCTGAGCTAATAGACACCTAATAGTCATTAAATTAGCCGCCTTTTAGATAACCTGAAAATTAATTAACGTCTTCAAAACTCCGAGGCGCTGTATAATAAGCTACAATTTTTAAGGTAAAGTGTTCATAAGCTGAAGGCCCACCCATTGTTAGCTGTCCTCGACTGCTTATTTAATTCATAATTCTAAATAAAAACATTGATAAATTGTGGATTGGATTCATCTAATTTGGAAGGAGTACCAGTGGCGGGCTCTTGCGAACACGGTTCAAAGTACGAACAAAATTCATACCAAAATGTGGAAAATAGGCAGTGTCTTAAATTTTTAATTTTCCACAAAATGTCGCATGTTTTTTCAGAAATCTATATTTATGCTAAAATTCAGAAAGCAAGATCAGGTACGTCCATAAAGTTTGAAACGTTAGCGGCAAAGATTTGATATTATGGCGCTGGAGACATCTCCTCTGAACCGACTTTATTGAAACTCGGCCATTTCAGGAAAAGATTTTGTTCCTTAAAAGGCACACACAGGATTCATACGAAACTGCAAAATATTCCGTCTGGCTTTGACGAAATTATCCCTCATTATTACTAATAGATTAATAATTCAATTAATTTATCTAGCTGGAGAATGTGGAGCATTTCAAGTACTTGGGAAGCATAATCACGACGGACGCCCTATGCACCAAGGAAGTAAAAGCAAGGATAGCCATGGCCAAGGCAGCTTTCGTCAAGAAGAGGATACTTCTCACTAGCAAGTTGGGCTTGGAGATGATGAAGAAACTAGTGAAGTGTTACGTATGGAGCAGAGACTTGGACACTCAGGAGGAAGGAACAGAAATACCTGGAGAGTTTTGAAATGTGGTGTTGGAGAAGAATAGAGAAGATCGAGTGACCAACGAAGAAGTGTTGAGGAGAGTCAGCGAGCAAAGAAACATTCTGCAGGCGATTACACGAAGGAAAGCTAACTGGCTGGGACATATTATGAGAAGGAATGGGATACTGAGTGATGTCACCGAAGGCCAGGTTGAAGGAAAGCGAGGACTGGGAAGAAGACTGATACAGCTAACCGACGACCTTAAACAAGGAAAGAAGATGACGTTCCAGGAATTAAAGCGAGAAGCCGAGAATAGGGACAACTGGAGAGCTCTTTTTGGGCAGAGCAATGGACCTTTCGTAAGACAGAACACTTAATAATAATAATGACACCTGAAAAGCCAATTACAAGTTGTAAAATGAAAAACACGACAAAATGCAATAATAATAGAGTTTACTACTACGTACATTGATAGGCTTTAGGACACCTGAAAAGCCAAATACAAGTAGTAAAATGAAAAAAACACGACAAAATGCAATAATAATAGAGTTTACTACTACGTACATTGATAGAAGGCGTAATTAATCAACAAATATATTAACATAAGATTCTTTGACTATAATTCAGATCAGGGCCTTCGTTATTTCTAACAAAAACTTAAGATTTCATTCAAAATTTTCTATCATTCGTGCGTCTACACGACCACTTGCTTGTAATTCCTGTCACAAACAATCCAAAATGCGACAAGGGAAGGTTGTTTTCTTTACGAGCCTGAAGAGGCGCTGCTTGCCCTAGGCCACACTACTATGCACAAAGACCCCTGATTTAAGTCACTAAAAATTGAGCCATCATATCAGCTTGCAGCAATAAATTCAATGGTAGCTTAACCACTGTGATGCTTACAAAATGAATTATTCATACAGTATTATCGTATCTATCTGCCGTGTAACATGACGCAATCAGGCAACGAGTGTCGATCGGAAGCCCTCTTTCTGCAACACTGACACAAGTGTCACTTCCTAACCTACCACAGGCACTATTTAGAACTTCGTACAATATCATGGCAAGTCGGAAACTGGCTGTCATAAAATTAATAAATTTCTTATTAATATATTTATTTTTAATGTGTCTATTTGTGGCTACAACTGGAATCAAACTCTGGGTATTCTGAATACTAAGTAAATGCGTCATTTCCTAATATTCAAAACTCTCCTGGTTCTAGGCCGTCGCCATTAACAGTTAGAAGCAGAAGTTGGTCTAATATATAAGAATCCAGCCCGTACCGCGAAGAAAACACAACCCGTTACCATTGCAAATATCAACTGGTTAACGCTGTTTAAGGAAACATTGTTTATTTTCGAAAATTTCGAAAACCGTACATTGGGCAAAGTAGATATTTAGTGACTGTTAAATTAGGTGATAAATATAGATTAGTTATCGCTACGTTTTAGATGGTTAACATTAGAAATAATAAAACAAAATAAATCTGTAATTAAAACACCTGAAGACTAAAGTGTAGACAAGACACACACATCTCAGACAGTGAACAATGTTCAAATTAATGTCAGTATTACGTACAAACTATTGCTACAAATATCTGAAGAATCATAAGAGAGAATCAAAAACAGATTAAAAAAAGTTTTAAAAAAAACTCTTTTTAAAGAATGAATTAGGAATGGAGAAGAATTAAAACTTCTTTTATAATAAACGGGATAGAATAACAATAAGTTTAGACGAAATGAGTCTTTCTTAATTTCGTCTAAATGAACTAACACCCGAAATACTTTTTAAAGCCGTGGTCTCTTTGTTACTTTTCCATGACTCGAACACAAGAAACTCGATCCGGGTTGTAGCTTAGCAACCAGGTGTATCTGTCATGGCAACAAAGGATTCTCTCAGTTGCGTTCTTTTAAAAGCTTTAAAGTTCCTCTCGACCGACCACCACCACCACAATCATCATCATTATCATCAACCAAGACGCGGGACGGGCACAAACGGTTTCGTCACACCAAAGAAATATTTAAAACATCATAATTAAGCTCAGTTAAGCTCAGCTGACGGGATACTTTTTGTTAAAGCTATCAAAACTTTCTGCTTCTCAGAAGTTTTAAGTCAAGACAGACCCATTTTCTTCGTCATAGGGTACTTTTGAATTATTTTGAGCGCCTCGGACTACACAGCGTGGAAAGATTCGATTGATAAATAATAAATTGGATGGAATACGGAAGAACACGGAGCCCAATTTAAGGTACTATTCTAGAATTTTATGTGAATGAGGAAAACCAAGATAAATTTAAATATGATAACCGTTCTCGGAACCAAAATGTGAACCCCAGACCTCACGAATTCGTAACAGCAGTTGTAACCATAAGCCAAGGGCATCCCCCCCCCCGCCTTCTTAAGTATTCTCGATATTATTATCAGGCTTGTGTAGATTACCATGCATTCGTAGTAATTCTAATCTGATTTAAAATAAAACATTTTTCCATAAAAATAAAAATTACAATTTATTGACTTCAGCCAGTCTTACACTACTTATTTCAATAATCTCCACAATTTCTAGACTACAAACGTTCACGATTTACAAACAAAACAAATATTTAATCCATTTTATAAACAGGTCGAGAAGCTTCAACTATTTTGAGTCTAACTGTACAATGTTCCATTATTTCGACACACTTACGCCTGTCTTGCCTCGACTCAAATAGCAGGAACAACATCAGCGCCTGCTGTTGTTACACGGTAGAAAACCAATTAACAATTGAAACGCGATGTTGATGAAGTCGTTGTCATGGCAGCAATGAAATTTATCGAAAGCCATTTTCAACACAGCGGCTTTTCAATCTGAAATACACGATGAACTCTTTAACCAATTTGGTAATAAATTTCATACCGAAATGTAATTATTTTGCAGTCAACATAATAAAATCTTAATACATGTCGTAAATAAATGTGCATGTTACTACGTAACGCAATTTTAAGTTTATTATTAAGATACTCTGTAACTACAGTATTTGTTGACGTAAGTACGTCTATAAGGAAGGGTCATTCGGCGAAAAAGTGTAAGATGGTTACCTAGGAAATATCATTTGTTACATTACATTACAATTCATTTCATTAATTTATAACTTGTGTTGGGCAAGGCCGTGGTCTAGGCAACACGGAGTTTTCCTCCGTGGCATCCCAACAATTACTCCATTCACACACAGAAGAAGGCAAGGGCAAACCACTTCTGGATCATCTGCCAAGAACATATATGAACAGGTCCCAGTCCGAGAAAAAGGATGGAAGGATCCTGTTCAGATGGACCTGTCGTCAGACAGAACACTAAAAAAAAAAAATAACGTAGATGATGCAGTATTCTGGTTCCTCTGACACTAGACTGTCTTTAGAGTAAGGGCTCAGGAACACGTGCTTCAACTGTGTCTGGGAGGGAGAAAATATCTTGTCGTTATTGCAGCTGCTTACCCTAGTTTTCGTTAGAAATCAGTTTTGAAAGGCACTTCGACGGAACCGTGGTTCCACTGTCTCTTTTTGATTAATAGCGAAGAGCTCGTGTTAGCCGGGTTAGTTTAGCTAACACTATGGAAACAAATAATAAAAAAAATCTTTATTTCGGCGTTCATTGATAATGTATACATTGGAACAGAGGAACCGATTTGATAAAATGAAATCGTTAACTAGCCGCAATCAGCCCATGTTAGCCATAATGTGTATAAACAACTTTCAAAATGTTTACCCCCTGCATTGGAATTTGGCTAATATTCATTTTATAAAAGTCACGTTTCTTCACTGTTTATCGGAGACTCATTACAAGAAACTGAATGTTTAATGAAACAATGCAAGCAGAGTTTTTCAACAAATTGCAGGGAAACCGCGAAGTGTAACTGAAGTACACAGCACGCAAAATAATGACGTGGCTTTTATCGGACGGGCTAAAGAAACGATCCATGAAGTTCCACCAGCAATATCTATTATTTAAAGTTTTCCCTTGTGTGTGTAATAACAAAATAGTTAATAGACTTCAATAAGTAATAGTCTATAATAGTATAATTCGTTCACTCTGTTTATGACGACGAATTATTAATAGCACGTTTTATATCCTGCATTTTTATTTATCTGACTGGTATCGTACGTAATGTAATAATATTAAAAATATTTTAAATTAAACTGATTAATTTTAATTCCTAATATTAAACTTTAAGCAACATGACTTCAAGCAACGAGATGTAGAGTTGAAAGCCATGTGAAAACGATGTGGAGTTACTGTCCTCAGTTACAGGGTAGACAAAATTCATCTGAGCAGTTTGAAAAATGTATAGAACGAAAACTAAACAGGAAACAGCACTTGTTGAGGTTATTTTTTGTTATTGTTATGTTTGTAGATGTGACGTTAACTCCAACGACGGCCACTAGGCGAGACAGTTGAATAAAATCTCAGCCCGAGAAAGCTCTTTGTGTGTATGAGCCAAATTCTAAAAAAAAATATATGAAACTGTTTTTAAATTGGGTTTCGGAAAAGTTTCATAACAATCTTCCATCTGCCAGTTAAATTTCGTTTTTCGAGTTGATTCAGTAAACTCTCATGCCAACACTTACGCTCCTCGTGGCCATTTTTGGAATTACGTCACTTGTCGTATATGGCAAAATTTTTAAAATCCTCTTTTCAAATGCAAAAGTTTTATTCCTGCGTGACATTTAGTTGTTACCGAATGAACATTTTAAATCGTTCAGATAATTCGTGTACATCCTGTATCATATCCTCAAATAAAATGTATTCTTTCAAGCAGATGGTGACGGCGACGCTGATCTAGGTGGCAGCACTGGCGGCGGAGGAAAGCGCCGTCGGTCGCGGACCAACTTCAACAGCTGGCAGCTGGAGGAGCTCGAGCGCGCCTTCCTCGCCAGTCACTACCCGGACGTGTTCATGCGGGAGGCGCTCGCCATGAGACTCGACCTCAAGGAGTCGCGAGTCGCGGTGAGTGGACTCAGCTAGCTTAACAGCGCGCAGTTACGGAACTTCGCTTGTTTCACTCTTAGCGTTGAAGAACAAGACTTAGGCCAATATGGCGGGGGATCTCGACGGGTCAGGCAGCTTATACCAGAGACTCAGAAAGCTCACTTGCCTTAGATGCAAAGGGGACATACATGGGGTTCTTATGAACTACACGGCACGAGCTTAGGGAAGTGTTATGTGCACAGACGCGAGGGGGAAAAATGTAAATATGGGTCCTTGGACGCTTAATTTCTGAGCTATGGCCCTCAAGATCGCCTTACTTAAACCCGCTCAATTTTTTTATTAATTCGAAAATCATTTTTTAATCTACAGCGGTTAATGAGCTGAAACAGAAGGTATAAATACACATGTGAGCTAATTCATAACATGATTAGAATTTATTATCTTCTTCGATAATCTTTGATGAGATACGCCAAACATATTCTGAATACCGGACACGCATATAACACAATAACAGGAACAATGGATATTTTAAAAATAGTACAAAATAAAAGACATAGAGATACAATAGAAAAATATTATATACAACAAACATTTAAACAAAACAATGAGTCGTTCTTGAAGAATTAGAGCAGTGTGAGTCCTTCGATTTACTGATTTATAAAACAAAATGAACGATGTTATTTAGCTCAAGAAATACTACGTAAAAGTTTGCAGTGTAATTTATACTTTGTTGTCATTGTATCGATTTTAAATCCACCTTTCGGTGGCGTTGGTGCTTGACTGGGAGATCCCACACAGCGAGTACACACGTTGGAACTCTCATGGGGAAGATACCACCTGAAGGACTGAGATGGGATGATGATATTTCAGATAAGCGAGTTGTGAACCTGACTGAACCACACAACATACGAGGCTCGTCCCCCAAGTAAGTTTCCCTGGGGCCGTTTACAGAAACAAAGCACAATTTCATGGAAATATTTATTGCGACAGATACAGCAAGTGTCCAGCTATTTTTCAACATATTCGCCACCGGAATTGAGACATTTGTCATACCGTGGGACCAACTTTTAATACCTGTGTCGTAGAAGTCTGCCGCCTGGGATTGGAACCACTGTGTGACAGCCATCTCCGCCTCTCTGTCATTCTCAAAACGCTGACGCTGACGCTGACCGGACAGGAATTTCTTGAGGTGTAGGAAAAGATGGAAATCACTGGGAGCGAGGTCCGGGCTGTAGGGTGGATGATTAAACACCTCCCAGCTGAACTTCTGCAGGAGACTTGCTGTCCGTCGAGTCGTGTGCGGCCTAGCGTTATCACTGACCGCACTTCACAGTCGGCGGGAGCTGGAATAAGAACCTCCATCTTCAACAGCTGCAACGATGCTACTGTGAGAACGCGGGAAGTACCGTTAGTGCATGCGCCATGCTACGTCATTGCTCTATCACGTACGCACAGTCGCTTCGCGCAATATAAGGTTTTCTAGCTGTGGGACGAGTGGGAAACTTACTTTTGGGACGCGCCTCGTATGTCCTATGCAATCCTATACCAACGCCAACTCTATGCAGTAGAGTCGCTCTTTAGAAGCTGACAGTCACTTAATAGGTAAAGAAATTCCTCGTCTTATTATTTTTAAACCTGAACTTAATCTCCGTACTCAAAACAGCACGCCACTGGCCACTACCCTCAGTTACATGGATCCAGACCACACTCTCCAAAGTTACTGGTATTAGTTTTAGACCCATTTTAATATTATCCTTCCACGCCGAATAATTACTAATTTATTATAAATTGCTTTCAGCCACCCGAGTGATCTAACTTTTCTATATTCTCTGCTTACAAACATCGTCCTCCCTAATTCCTTTAATTGTAATCGCCCTGATGTGCCTTGGTGAATTTCATATTACGTAGTCTTCTCTTGGTCCACGGTGGTCTAGCGGTTAGAACGCTGGCCTTGTAATCCTGGGGTCTCGGGTTCGATTCCCGGCGGTGCCCGAATTTATAACTTGTGTTGGGCAAGGCCGTGGTCTAGGCAACACGGAGTTTTCCTCCGTGGCATCCCAACAATTACTCCATTCACACACAAAAGAAGGCAATGGCAAACCACTTCTCGATCATCTGCCAAGAACGTATATGAAAAGGTCCCAGTCCGAGAAAAGGATCGAAGGATCCTGTTCATATGGACCTGTCCTCAGACAGAACACTAAATAAAATAAAAGTATTAAACCCTGGGACTATGAGCATATTCTGTTCTCACATTAACTTTTATATGAAGTGGGAGGGGTCAATGAACCCTTTAATATTCACCTTGACATTTAACCGTGATTGATTAACGACAGTTGAGTATCAAGAGATTCCAATCAATACCGGCTCGCTACGTACAATTTCTTTTGCGTCAAAGTCTCGCTCAATGCACATAATAGGCTACTTAGTGAAGCCTACATTGCTCACTAATTTCCATTTTGTTCAACAGAGGTAAGTAAAAATTAATTTATCTGGACGTCAAACACAGAGAGCCAGAGAGAATCGAAGAAAAGTTAAAAGTACATTTTTTAAAAAATTTCATGACAATTACAAGCAAACTTATCATAAATACTTATTGAAATGCAATTTAATAGCACAAAATCATGCTTTAGAAGTACAGAAATCCATTCTATCCATGATGTATGAGAATCTAATAGTTGCTCAGGTTCATTACATGCTCAGAAGATTCCACCACCATTCCCTATCCTACTCCATCCAGTTTTCCTTAAGATTAATTTTAATATTATCCTCTCATCCATCTACAAATGTCTTCGGAGTGGTCTATTTCTTTCGAGTTTGACAACCGCTGTGAATAAATTTGTTATATATATATACCATGCGTACTACAAGTCTCGCTTATCTCATCATTTGATCTTTGGATGTCATAATATCTGGTGTAGAATTTAAATTATAAAACTCCACTTTTCCACTTTATTTCCTCTTAGATCCAAGCAAATATCATCGTTCATAAGGCAGGCTAAAATACTTCTTATTTTCATCGTTTTATCTCGCCAGTAGATCGTTTTAATCAGTCTCATTACGCTGAATGCAACCCTCAGCTGTCTAATTAAATCACTTCGCCTTTTTACAAACAGCCTCGTTAATAAAGAAAAGTGACTTATCTCCATAAACCCTAGTCGTGAAGTCATCGTGACTAAATGCATGCATACATGAGCTCACTGGCATATTCGTGTATAAACCCATTAGTCCGATGGACCAATATCATTGAGATGTTTCGTAGAGTTTAAAAAATTAATTGATATTTTTATTGCAGATGAAATTCTCTGGTTATGTTCGTAAAAATTGAAGTTCAAGTTTATGCAAATCGTCTTTATTTTGTTTCTAAATATTCCAAACGATCGCCACAAGTATGAGGGTAAGAGAAATCAGATAAATGAAATTAAATTTCAGATTAAGATTAAATCACATTGAAAACTATTTGCTGATTTAAGTACGTTATTAGCCGCTCAGTCTGTGGAATCCTCATTTTCTTTAATCAGAAGCGACGTATCGACGTAATTTAGCTTAATTCAAAGGTTCAGTTCTAACACACCCCCAGACACGTGTGACATCCAGCGCAAATCCATGAGATAAGAAATATCTTCATCTTAATCCTGCGAGACCCAGACCGAGGCATACCGAATATTCAGCCACTGTACGAAAAAATAAGTACATATCATTCGAACAGCACGAAAATTTTGATCAGTTTAAACTAAACTGAACGAGGATAATCCTATCGCCTTACAAGCTCTCACTGAATTATGTGTGAATCTTCAGTTAACAAGTCGACTTCAAAAGCTGTCGAACATTATCTGAGTCTAATTAAAAACAAAAATGAAATCTGTAGCAGCCGTCGTCGAACTGCATTCTTCAAGGTCACGACGATGGAACACGATCAGCGCCGCTCAGGAAAATGGATACGGTTCACAACTCTCAGCGTAGCAAAGCGAGCATCACTGTGCTGTTAACTTGAAGTGAAGTTCTTATGTGGCCTTGGAGAATTCAATACTATGTTAACATAACAGCGCGTTCATCTGAGAAGACGCTTGAGGTCAGTGACGGATTCTAGAACCGAGGATGATAGCACAGACTTAACCATCGCTAACAAATCTCTGATATTTTCTCCGTGTAAAATGTAATAACGTAAATACGAGGCTCGTCCACAAAGTAAGTTTCCCTGGGGCCGTTTACAGAAACAAAACACAATTTCATGGAAATATTTATTGCAACAGATACAGCAAGTGTCCAGCTATTTTTCAACATATTCGCCACCAGAATTGAGACATTGGTCATACCGTGGGACCAACTTTTGAATACCTGCGTCGTAGAAGTCTGCCGCCTGGGATTGGAACCACTGTGTGACAACCATCTCCGCCTCTCTGTCATTCTCAAAACGCTGACCGGACAGGAATTTCTTGAGGGGTAGGAAAAGATGGAAATCACTGGGAGCGAGATCCGGGCTGTAGGGTGAATGATTAAACACCTCCCAGCTGAACTCCTGCAGGAGACTTGCTGTCCGTCGAGCCGGGTGCGGCCTAGCGTTATCACTGACCGCACTTCACAGGCGGCGGGAGCTGGAATAAGAACCTCCATCTTCAACAGCTGCAACGATGCTACTATGAGAACGCGGGAAGTACCGTTAGTGCATGCGCCATGCTACGTCATTGCTCTATCACGTACGCACAGTCGCTTCGCGCAATATAAGGTTTGTTAGCTGTGGGACGAGTGGGAAACTTACTTTGTGGACGCGCCTCGTACTAACGGGATTTTAAAGAACATAATTAGACCACGTAAAGCGTACGTAGGACTCGGATGGTTGGGCGTGTAGAAGGATTCACTTGCATGAAAGGTAAACAGTAAAATACGAATAAGATAAACACCAGTACGAAACAAATAAAGAATGTTCAAATTTGAGTTGAATGAAGAGAAAATTTAAAATTAAAGAAACGAGTAAAGTTAGGATGGGAATTGGATCTTTGGTGTCGCGTGGACGAACGTGCGATTTATAACTGACTGCTAATTCCTAATTAATTGGTCACGGTTTTGCGTGTCCCGTCGCCGCCATCTTGAACATGACGTCACAAAACAGGGGAAGTAAATCGTGCTCTCTCTCTGTTTGTCTACAATTACACTTGGCTAAGCTAAAACTGAATGTATTTTGCTTCATGAAGTTTCTTAGAAAATAATGTATTCGGCTTTTGAATGAACTCTTTGAAGCCTGGAGGTAACCACATACGCCACCTTCTTTAAAAATCAGCAACGTTACATTTTCTAATTATGCATTTCAATTTACTTTCAGTGTAAACAGAGATTATTTCAAGTTGATCTCTGTAATGGTGAAGTGACGTGTTTACTTCGCGGTACGGACTAAATTCTTAAATAATATTTAGACGAACTTCGTCTTCAAAGGGTTATAAGAGGTCAATTTCAAATAATACTAAATCTTCTGACGTAATTTTATCAAAAAGTTTCATTACGAATATGGATGTGTTCTGGGTTGTATCGCCGTGTAGTCTGGTCGATGTTTACCAACGTTTCGGAGGTCATACTGCCTCCGTCATCAGAGTATGAGGATTTCTGTCTTCTGGGTTGTTGCGCTATGTAGACTGGTCGATGTTTACCAACGTTTCGGAGGTCATACTGCCTCCGTCATCAGAGTATGAGGATTTCTGTCTTCTGGGTTGTT
>NW_019060202.1:84135-99595 GCF_000696155.1 Zootermopsis nevadensis
TTTCAGACGTTCTTACCAACGTTTCAGAGGTCATACCGCCTCCGTCATCAGAGTATGAGGATTTCTGTCTTCTGGATTGTTACGCTGTGTAGTCTGGTCGATGTTTACCGACGTTTCAGAGGTCATACTGCCTCCGTAATCAGAGTATGAAAATTTCTGTCTTCTGGGTTGTATCGCCGTGTAGTCTGGTCGACGTTTACCGACGTTTCAGACGTTCTTGCTGCGCTACAACCCAGAAGACAGCCATGTTTGAATTTACCGTCGTGAGAAGTCAAATCCAACAAGTTCAATTATTTTGTTGTATGGTAAAAATTACAGTGCTTGAATACAGCTGCGTATAATTGCATATATGTTTTAATTAACACCAGTACGTCAGAAAAACGTCAGAAAAGAGAAGTTATTTAAATCAAACGAAGGCATTAGATGCAGTGTCACTGGCATTAACTGGAGAAAACATCACTCTTATCAACATTTCTAGCTTATAAATATAAACATTTATCATAAATTGTTACATAATATTTTGTATAGATGATACATCTTCATTTCTGTAATTCAAAGTCGAAATCTGTTCGAGTTTATTTAATAGTAGTTTTAAACTGTGACTGACTTAACATTTGCATAAGACAGTTTATAACATTACACTGTAATTACTTTGACGTGTTTTGGTAAGGGTGCTTGATATCTCTTCCAGAAGGGACTTCACAATAAATAATGACCTCAAAGGTGTATGAATTTTTAACTTAGCATAACGAATTTTGCGAGTGCTTCTGAGAACGTCAAATTCATATTTTTAAGGTTAATGTCCATAACTAAACGAGACTTTTGATAAATTTGTGTGATGGCAGTAACTGTTTCGCAGCAGGAGAAATGTACTGAACAAAATTAGTTAGAAATATTTAAGATGGCTGTCTTCTGAGTTGTAATCTTGTAGAATTATATCAACGTTTCAGAGGTCCTTGTTGCCTATATCATCAGGGCTCTTCGCCCTGATAACAGCCAACTTCATACCCGCTGCTGTTAGAACTTCAAATTTGACTTAAAACAATAAATTTTATCAGTCTCTTTTGTTTCTCTTTTCAAGATGACTTCTGATGACCAGAGTTGTCACATTTAATATTTAAAATATTTAAATCTCTAAATTTAAAATTGGTAACACATTTTTACAAATTTAATTTTTAAATCTTTGTACACATTTTTCTGAAATTGGCCAAGATTATGTTAATGATCCCAGAGTCGAATCCAAAGCAAATAGTTCATTTTCTTGTTTTTTCCCTAGGGGACTGCACTGTGATTTCGGGATAGTTCAGTCGGTAAAGGAACTGGCTACTATATGGCCGACGCGTGTCCGATTTCTGGCAGGGACAGGTAATAATATATTTGCCATGGGGTCCAAACTGGCTCTGCAGCCCACCCAGCCTCTCATTCAACAAACACGCGAGATTCTTTCGTTGGGAGTAAAACCGTTCGATCGCAAACCTGACGAAACGCCTACACGTAAGTCCATTACCAAGGACAAGAATTAGTCTTCATGGCGAAGTGGAAAATTAACAACCGGGAACATGTTTTAGTACAGAATCCACTGACAAAAGAAAAACAATACTATAACATAAAGATGGCAGCCTTCTGCGATCTTTCTGCCTCTATGATCAGGGTATTACATGGCTCAGCAACCCAGAAGGCAAGTCCATTTACGTTATACATACAATATTAACGACATAAAACGGCGAATACAAGTCGAAGTATTTTTTTTATTTAGTGTTCTGTCTGACGACAGGTCCATATGAACAGGATCCTTCCATCCTTTTCTCGGACTGGGACCTGTTCATATACGTTCTTGGCAGATGATCCAGAAGTGGTTTGCCATTGCCTTCTTCTGTGTGTGAATGGAGTAATTGTTGGGATGCCACGGAGGAAAACTCCGTGTTGCCTAGACCACGGCCTTGCCCAACACAAGTTATAAATTCGGGCACCGCCGGGAATCGAACCCGAGACCCCAGGATTACAAGGCCAGCGTTCTAACCGCTAGAAAATAGTGTACAGAAGACTCCATTCTCAGTTCAGTGGGGAGAGGAACTTTTGGTATCTGGCTCAGATGGTTAGTAGGTATGTAATAAATATGGCGGGAGCCACCTTCCGCTGTTCGCCCACTGTCTAGCTGTATCTTACCCTAGACTGCGCCATACTTGAAGCAGACAGTCCACATTACGAGGGCCCTCTTTTTCCTGTCCACTCTCTGTTCTTCTGAAACTGGCGTCAGCTCAGAAACAGTTTGACCGTCTTCACGACCAGCGACGGCGGGGAGGGGAAAATAACATATAATGACGGGTCTGAAATCCATGGAAAGAGAGTGAGTGGGGGGAGGGCCCCCAGGGACAACACGCACCCTTGGTAATCAACCCGTAAAACAGGAATATGTAACCCAATCTGTGTCAATAAAATGGAGCCGATCAACTTCTGGAACCGTGGCTTGTCTAAACGGTGAGACCCCTGAGATCTCTGTAGCTGGCGCCAGATACGAGAGCCTCAGCTGGAGTGGAGGTTAGGCTCCAAGCTTAACTTTAGCAGTGGTCGTAGGTGGAGGCGAATGGCGAATGGTTTCCATGGCAACGAACACGAAGATGGCTGTCTTCTGGGTTGTAGAAGCTGACCGGAAGGTAATCAGGGTGACGCCTTAACGACGGAGGTAGCAATGACCTCCGAAACGTCGGTAAAATTCTACCAGACTAAACGGGGTAACAACTCAGAAGACAGCCATTTTTAATTTTAACAACTCATTATTTTTCAATATAGTACTAGGTATATAATTATATTCTTTTGCTAACTGCATGAACCAGAATTCATGAAAACCTCACAAATGCTCAGCTAGTCATCGTTATTTTCCGGTTACTAATTAACTGGGTAGCTAATTACTTATGTAGAGAATCATCCCGGTGTGTCATGAGACGAAGTTCATGGTGATCACATTGTGCTGAAACATGTATTTCAAGTGAATGAACTTTGAATTGAGTGTGTGAATGTAACTGACAGGGATAGAAAGAGGCTAAGTGTTGTAGGATCCCAATCAGCTGATCTATAAACTCCTAGCGATAATAAACATTATCAAATGAAGCCCTCCTTAAATGTTATCTTCGTCACTTATAATACAAAGATCAATCTTAATATTATCCTCCCATATGCATATAAGAATAAATCGTGTCCCAAAAAAAACTTACACGCACATTCGATGAATGAAATAAAGACATTTTAATAAACGAAACCTTTACATCGTGAATCAGCGTGAATAGTGTTCAAAATGACCGTCTTTTGCCTCGACCGACTAGCGGCCACCAAAATTTCCGGGCAAGACCTTTCAATATTTCGTGCTCGGCGCCCTTGAAGCGTCCTTTATGAAAACCCACAAGAAAAAGTCACTCGGGGTTGAATCTGGCGATCGTGGGGGGTACTCAACAGAACCTCCGCGTCCCATCCATGGGCCCGAAACTGTTATCACGATGGTACTGTGGTCTTTTCATATAACATGTTCTCATCTGCATACAGATGACGAACCGTGGGAACAGTGGATTATTCAATGTGTATACATATTTTTGGGGCATTCTGTATATCAAATCACATAACTCAACTTTTTTCTTATTTCCTGAGAGATGTGTGTTGAGATGTAAAACCTTGTGAAGATCGTAGCCCATTCATTTCTCCTTGTAAAACACAAATATATTACCAGGAAGTTACGAAAATATAAACAAATGAGTCTAGGCTTTACAACATACGCTTCCGCATTTACAATGTCACTTGTTTCGTAGAAACAGTAAATTGTTATTCAATTTCTACGCCCGTAAAATATTTCTTTTTCATTTACAGGACTACCACCATTAAATTTTATCTATTCTGGAAAAACTGCTGCTTAAAACCTGTTTGGCCAGCATTATTGCGGTTATTAAAATTATCTCAACTATAAGTCACTTACGAATATCAGTGAACGAGATATGAAGCTGTTACCGGGCAAGCTGGCCTTAAGACAACGCATAAACGTCCTTAAATAACTCAGGGCTGTCACAAAATTGTAAACATTGCCAGTGACATTCGATTGAGAGGATGGCTGCCTTCTGGTACGTAGCGATGATCGCCCTGGTGCTGGAGGCAGTAAACACCTCTGAAACGTCGGTCAATTTCTATAAAACAAAATTGCACAACATCCCAGAAGACAATGATCCATCGTCATGATATCTTTAAATTGTATAATTTTTATCAGGTCTGTCATATTTTATTTAATAATTTTGAAGCATCTCTAATGGTTATATAACCGCCTGATAAGTTAGATGTTTTGAGGGGTGGGGGTTATAATACAATCTTAATTTCTGATGATGAAGACAGTATGATCTCTGAAACGTCGGTATATAGCTAAGAGTCCATACGGCGTCGCAATCTACTCGTGAGAAATTCGATGTCACAATGGTTCTTTATTTGCTAAAAGGTAGCTCCAGAGAAACCCTTTGTAAATAACACTCCTTTTTCTATCAACACTGGATCAAAGAATTGGTTAATAAGATATTAAAAGTATATATATATAAGACTACAAAGAAGTGATTTGGGCTATTAAATTGCACATCCTGGTATTTTATTTAAAATTTATGTCTGTCTCGGAACATTATGTGTGAGTGCGTGGGACATGACTTCTTCCCCCGAAGCAGAACTCAAAATAAAACACAACGCTGAGCAGAATTCTCGTGGTGCGCATTTTGATACGCGAACTTAGATCTGACGAGTTCTTTAAACCAAGCAAATGGGACATGGCAAAACAAAGGTACCTCTTAAAATTTAAATCGGAATATATTACAGGAACATACAACTTAAGACATAGAAGAGTATAACGGAAGGATAATATTAAAAACTGATCGTTAAAATACGAATATGATGTGAAACGTATGATATTCGACGTTCTCAAAGCGGTAAACGTGTCGATGTTAGTCCACACGGCGTTACTGCCCCAACGTGGATTAAATCGGCTTAAAATTAGATACAATGTCGTTACAAGACTCGGGAGTTGCATCAAGTTAGCTGAACGCCAATCAACTGATAAAGGGGGAATCCGTAATTTTCTAGAAATTTTATCAAAGTCTGGGGGTAGTTGGACACCCCTGATAAGTTTAGACGTCTTGGAGGAGGATAAGGTGGCTGTCAAAGAAACTCCAACAAACTTCCCAGGGCTATAGAGTGAGACAGTGGTAGAAGATTGAATTGTTAGGGGGAAATTACTGTAGTCATGGTAACCGAACCCAGTAATTTGACTTTTTTTACCTGAAGGCTGAAGTAAGTAGAGATTACCTAGAAAACGCTTCAAAAATCATTCTTCTATTTTTTTTTGTAACTACAGATAGATAATCATGAACATTATCATCATACGAAACTCGAGTAGCGCGAGTATTTTATTATAAAAACGAGTTTTTGTTTCGAGTTACAGATATTTGAGTTAATATTTACATCGTTACAGTCAACAGCCGAGTTTCTTTTTTCTTTTCTTTTTCTAAAGTACAAACAAATAACCTGCAACATTACGTCTTATGATTACAGTGATTATGGCAAAATGCCATAAAAATGTTACGACGTATAAAATTTATCGTATTTGTTTCTGAGCAAAATATGAATTTCATGCAATCGCCATTTATTGTATTGCACTTAACAATAAAAACAACTTAATAATTTACATATTTTTCGAAAATTTCTTAACTTCCATCACTTTAGTGCGCTGGTGTCGTCTTGGCTGACTAATACGCGCATGCGCCATATTGTTATTACCGACTGATGAAAATTAAGACTTACGACACTGCTGTAGCCTCTAACGGCGTGAAACTAATACAAAATTTCGCTTAAATCGTCCCGCGCGGTACAAAAAAAAGGTGTTTTAAGTTCTCCTTCGAATGGCGTAATTTTAATTTATTCAAGCCGTTTGGTTTTTATCATACGAGAATCTCAGGAAGAAAACACGTGATCTAGAAAATTATTTACGTCACGTGATTCAAAGTTACGGTGGGGGGGGGAGAAGGAGGGTACCGATAGAATAGTTTGTTATGAGATTCCTTAAAATGAACATCAGAATTTGTAAATCCGGACAACTATACAAAGAGTTATTTACCTGAGAACACGTATTACGTTCGCTTTCAAAAAGTTTCTTATCTGTTGCGTTGCAATTCGTAGTAAAATTTGTATATTTTTTTTTGATGAATGAGGAACGAACTCCTTTAGGGTTCTTGCCGGTAATGGCAGCACAACTCTTTACCGGCATCCGTCAATATCGACAGCGACGTCCACCACTCTCGTACTTCGCGCCACGTCCAATCTTACGGCGATAGACCCATAAGTAATTGTGTCATTTGTGTTCACCCCGAATGTCCTGGAGTCATGGGCGCTGCATTGTGTTGCAGGTGTGGTTCCAGAACCGAAGAGCCAAGTGGCGTAAGAAGGAGCATACAAAGAAAGGACCTGGACGCCCGGCACACAACGCGCACCCTCAGACGTGCAGCGGGGAGCCTATCCCGGAGGAGGAGCTTCTGCGTAAAGAGCGGGAACGCCGCGAGAAAAAGCTAATCAAGTCACTGGAGCGACAGCAGCGGAAACTGGCGGCCAAAGGAATCGCTGTCGACATCGCCACCTTGCGGCGAGACTGGGAACAACAACAAGGAAAGAAATTATCCGGTAGAGTCCACCAGTCGTCGTCTCAACAAACATCCTCTTCCAACAACAACAACAACAACGACTCCTCAAGCTGTTGCAGCAACACCAGTAGTTCTGGTGCTCGGGACGTCGAGATAGATGTCGTTGGTGACGACAGCGACAGCGAAGAGGACGACGCGTCTTCTAGAAAAAGCGATTCGGTCCCACTCAGTTTCGTAACAGTTTCGCCGTCATCAACTGCAAAAGGTGATGACGAGTTTGGTGATCGTCTGAGAATGATGAGCAGGGCAGATCTGTCTTTCGAACACTACAGACAACACCAACAAAACTCGACCACACCAACAATCGATCTCTCCGTTGTTAACAAGTGCAACAACGACAACAACAACAAACAAAGAAGATTGAATCCTTTCAGTATAGAATCTCTTCTGTCAAGAACGGAATATTCCGCTTCTACAATGACGGAAAACAGTACGAACCACTGTCTTACGACAAGAGAGACACCTCGTGATTTAACGACGAACTTGTGACTCGAGTAACTGAAATACTTACTTTATATTTGTGTGTGTTTTTTTTTAACTGAAAATGTCGGGTTCAGTTTCGAAACAGGATTTTAAAAAAATATAACCAATCAAATGCACAGATTCTTACGTTACTCTCTTGAACAAACAATACGTCATGGAAGCGAAAAGTGTCCTCTGGTGTTCAAAACTGATTCAGAAAACTGTTACTGCCCTTTGAACCGGTGAAGAAGAATTCCCCGTGGGGGGATATAATATTTATTAATTTCAAATTTTGGGCTTATTTTCTATGTCATCGATTATTGTAACACTCGTTCCAAACTGTTACATTTTCTGTTTCATTAACTGACAAATTTATTTTCGTAAATGCACGTATCAAAGTTATTAAAATATTAACTGTAGTTTTCAAAATATTGAGTTTATCACAAACAGTGTTAGTGTTCTTTGTATTAACAATGCTTTCGAGTACGCAAGCACTTTCTTCAGAGTTTCTCCACACTTCTCAACATAACAGCCCAAAAATCCCTGCTGCTGGCTTAAAATACTCACAACTTCAGAATACACTGATATTACGTATTCAAGCGCCGACTGACGAGTAGATCAGACACTAAGATCGAAATTAAATACATTTACGTATTACGTCAGTTGAAGTACTGTTTCTAAATTGACTTTATACTGTGATTTATTCAATTTCTTTTAAATTACTTTACTTTTTTCATGTTATCCCATAAAAATGACCTGGGAGTAAACCCGAACATGACATAAACTCTTCATATAACTTAAAATTACACTATCAGATTCCGTTTAAATGGCTTACAACGATTCTGAAGGGATTTAACTAACACACTGTATTTTTATGAACGAAAGCATTATTTTTATTTTAATTCCGTAGAAATTATTTAGCTATTATCATCTAGTCACGCTTATTCCTAACAGAAATGTTATTTTAATTGGCACTCAGACCTCAAATGAACTGAAAAGCAAACCAATTTCGTTCCAAAACACTGAACTCGACAGTTTCCATCTGAATCTTTGTTCCTTTGTTACGTTATATTTCCTGTGAATTGTTTTTACGAAACAAATGCACGTTGGCTGGTTAATTTACACTTCAACTGGAAATAAGATAAAAGTGAAACAGAATATAGGTGGAGAAACAATCGATGTCTGTCAAACTGAAGATCTGTCGACAAGCGAAGTAACAAATGCAGTAATGTGTTGTTGTCGAGTGTTTTTATGTTTATTGTTTATTTTACTTTGTGTACAGATCCAGAACATCGAACGTTGTTAACATAAAACTGTAAGATACTTAGAAGATAACTACAATTAATCTCGAACACAAATATTAAGCAATAACGCAATATCACTTTTCAGATCATTGTATCATAACGGAATTAAAATGTCTGATTAAATTAATGCCGATAACATAGTATTTTTTTTAAGATTCTGTTTCCATACTTGCAACATAAATTTAAGGAATGTCTCGTAGAAATTTACCGACGTTTCAAAGGTGCTTACTGCCACTATTATCAGGGCACATCGCCCTGAGTACCTCTGAAACGTCTGTCACTTGCTACGAGATTACACGGCGAAACATCCCAAAAAACTTCACAGTCGCTGCCGTGAGAACCTAAAATTTCACATACATAATTCAAGCGATGAGAGTTTTTCATGGCACACATTAAGATTAATAGACTAGAAAGGAAAACACGTTTAAGTAAGAAAAGAGATTCTTCTGCCCAAGAATAAAGCAATGACAAAATACGTATTTAATTCCCTTATCTTAATTATTTATTATTTTATAATAGAAGTAGATATGCTGTCAGCTGTAAGGGAAGGAAATTATGTTAAAACATGTTAGCCTGGTATTCTTATTAAAAATGACTACCTGTTACTAAATACTATACACAAATAAGCCTATTTTCATTTAATTCTGGGGAAAAAGAAATCGTACCGCAATGAAGCCTGTGGACCTTTCAATTTTCTGTCATGAACGTTGTCATTTCAGATACCTTGAAAGTCGCTCAATGCAGCGTCGTCGAATTACATAACCCCGCACAGAAATGCTGAAGTCGTGAAGACCCCACGACACAGGTCCTACATTCCTTCATTAAGCAGTTCTTTTATTGAATCCGAATGTTTTTCTCCGTGTTCAAAGAAACTCTACATTAAAGTTAAATTTCGACCAGTCTAATTCAGACAGATTTGAATATTACCCCTCTAATTTTCATAGGAATGTCTTCTCTTTGGGTTGGCCAGCAAAAATTCTGAGAGCATTTATCAGTTCTCACGTTCGTGTTACATTTCTTTTCAATCTCGTCTTCTTGTTCAAGGCAAAAATTTCTACGATTCTCATTACGCTTTCTCTCACTGAGTGAAAAGTAGACTGAAGATATTTTCACCTTTGTCGTCTTAGTATCAGAATATTTTTGTCAGGGGGGCTCCACCATCGCCAGACAAGAGACACCGAGTGCCCCAGCACCGTACATGATGCAAATTCACCTGTTCCATCGCTGTCATGAATATAAATAGAACATTTGAATACATTCCCACATCTTATCCGAAACATTAAGAACGTACATTTTACCAGTAGCTGATAGATTACGCTGACGTCTACATAAGGGTCTATTTATATAGGAACGTAAAGATAACGACACGAGCACGACACGAGCCCTTGCCGATTTTTCAGAAAATATTATTCAACGTTTTTCAATGGAACTGTTTATATATATTGACTCCGAGCTCGTCCGTTCCACGAACGAGTCTCGCTCAACTTAGGTCTCCAACGATATTCTTCCTAAACAGTTCCATTGAAAAACGTTGAATAATATTTTCTGAAAAATCTGCAAGGGCTCGTGTCGTCATCTTTACGTTCCTAAATGAATATACCTTAATTGGCTGAACAAGTGGGAATCTGATGGAGTGAAAATTTTATATACCCATTTGTACCTAAACACATTCCACAAATGAGACGTATTTCCCACCAATACAGATATGTCTCCCTATGACTCATTTATGCTTCCTAAACTTATAAAAGCATAAATTAAAATAGGCCTGCGTACGTCGTATATCTGAACATAATGCAGACGTTGGAATTTTCAAGAAAATAGCTTGGAAAATGTTTCCTGCACTAGTATAAATGGTGGGACATTGGGTAATTTTAATTTCAAGTAATTTCAGGTCTCACTCCTGTAAAAACACTTTCATATTTCAAATATTGTGCTCTGTTAAATTTAAATCAGACCACTTGGTACTCTGAAAGAGATGTTAACATTCGTGATAAGTCAGGATTTTTTTTTAAAAAAATTCTATTTAATAACAACAGCGGAATCTGAGTAAATTTCCAAACTTCGCGAGATCGTTTGAGAATGGCCTTTGAGCGCTGAGGTCAATTCGCTCTGCTAGTTTTTCCCCCCAAGCTTCAAACAAACTTTAACACGCATAAAGAAAAGTAGAATGCACACAGAATTTTAACCGTAAATTATAAAATAATGGACCAACTGGAAGATAAAAGCTTACATGTCTGAATATTAAAGAAACGTGTTCTGGGTCTCTAGAAAATTCGTCCCAGAACAGGTTCAAGTTTCGGAATTCTGCGAACACGATAACGTAAATTTGGTTCCATTACAGACGAGGAATTTCGTAATCATCTGGGTGATTACTAACTTTATAAGGAGGACTGTGTTCCGTGGAGCTGGTAAGTCTCCAAACTGACAATAATTGCCAAGTATCTTAATGAGAAGTCTGCCCGTAACGCAATCATGCCCTCTGTAACTTCTGCAGCCAAAAACGTTCCATTCACCAGTAGGTGTTACTATCGGCAGACACTCTTCGGTAAGTGACCCAGACTCCTAAAACGTAAGGTCAGCCCTCATAATGAAACAACGCGTTTATAAATGGCAATTTCGACTGTTCTAATTTTTATCGATAGATATAAACACGCATCTAATAAAAAAACAAATGTGTATATCAGAATTCTTTGGTTCAACATAGCTAATGTTATGGTTATAAAAGTATAAGACATACCTTGTGATTTTGTTTATATTCAGCGGTCCTAAAATTCTTGAAACACTTATTTTATGAATATCACGTGTCTCTGTTGATGGTTCTTGACAGTTTCAGGAATTAGCCTGCTTCTTTCATCTTCAAGGTAAAAAAACTGGACTAAACTCTACACTGCAAAAAGAAACTTCACAGTTCATCTTAATTACGATCACTACCGCCTTAATCTGTTTATCTAAGAACATGTCCGATGTACCTCTTTGGTGTCCACCTTCAGAAATTAATTTTATATTGAAACAAACGTGCAGTTGCACAATCTTTTGGAATAAAAGAAATCCAAACTCTAACACAAAATTTTCCACGACGCAGTTCCCAACAGGTACGACTTCATTTGACAGATGATGACTGATCACTGAAGACACAAGCCACTCATTTCCTTAGACTACAGAAAGAAACCGTCGTTGATAAAAAGAAACGTCCTTGAACCTGGTGGCACTGTCTACAGGTTTAATAGCATTTCTCTTGGCATTAATACCGCGTACTTTTTGTTTCAGAAGCAGTCAGATTGAAAAAGTTGCAGTTTTAAACATAAAAGAGACTTCAAAGCACGGTCTGATATAAACAGACCTACTAAATCAACAACTAGTTTACAAACACGGGTATACTTAGACACATTCAAAAATCTAATTTATTACAGTCTAATACGTATTAGACTCTCGAGGATCCGAGTTTGTCTCAAAATATATTTACCCGGAAAATCTAAACCCCAGATAATGCAAAAAAAGAATTGAAGAAATCTCGCAAATATAACAAGTGCGTAAGTTTATTTGCGGGCATACACTACTTAAATTTTTAAAGAATTGTTAGTAACAGAAAGGAATTTATATACAATTTAATACGAATTTTTTAATGGTGATGTATCAAATACAAAGATAAGAAATCAATATTTGCCTGTAATTTCTTAAATAAAGACTCGGGGGGAAAATACGGTTCACACGTGCAAATTTTCAATTCAAGTATGTTCCAAAGCAAACTGAAAAGCATTTAGCCTGCTTGGGATATTATTATGTAACTTTAAAAAGTAACAACCCCATTTTTAATGCACTCCAGTGCCTTGACCCCAACCCTGACAAACCGCCTTTCACCCACCAACACCGCAGTCAATAACCAAACCTCGCTCCGATACGATGTACTTCTGATATCTCCTCATACAAATTCGATATTACTTCTCTGGTAAGTTTATACGTTTACTTTCATTATATCGAAATTGTAAGAGGAGAGATCAGAAGTACATCGTATCGGAGCGAGGTTGGTTATTGACTGCGGTGTTAGTATGTGAAAGGCGGTTTGTCAGGGTTGGAGTCAAGGTACTGGAGTGCATTAAAAATGGGGTTGTTAAGCAAAATGTTATTATCATTAAGGCAAAGGATAATATTTTAACCATTTAATTATCTTATATTACTTTATTGTGATTGACGGACAATTTTAATATATTTTAATACTATTTTAAATAAAATCACAATATGACGCACCTACAATATCTTTAAAAAGTACATCTTTATGGACTGTTTGCACAGAATTTATTACGTGAACGCATAATATGGATGTTTACTCAATCCGTTTGATACTGTTTTAGCGTAGCAAATTTAATTTTTGTTCAATATAATTCCTAAATTACGCGAAGTTAAAATAGACTTTATTTGATATTCTTAAAAATTATCCAGCGTATAAAATTATGAGAGTCACGATAATGATGAAAACGTAAACAATGAAGAAGGATATTAAAACAAATTAGAATAAAATAAGACGAGAATAAGAAAGCAAAATTTTCCTTACCGTCAGATCTGTTTTTGCATTATTCAAAAAACCATCACTCCAAGAATCTTAACTTCTTCCTTTTGAAGACTTAACATTTTCGCTTACAACTAATTAAGAGTTAAAAGATCTCCAGTTTCTACCGACGGCAGGAGTTTTTTGGCTAAATGTACGACTATTAACTTCTCAAAAATCATTATGTTCATAGATATAGTTAGTTAAACATACAGATACATTGCCAGATACATAATCAGGCACACAGTTGACTGAGCATGTTTTTTTATTGTAAAAATCTGTCGTGTACAACCTATGCACGTATTAATGGTGTTTCGTAAAATTTGTGATGCGTCAGTACCATCAGTGAGCACCAGAGTGCTCTGTTGCCTAGTTGTTATACGTATTATAACTCTATTAAAACTGCTGTCAGTTATGGTTATGAGTGGTAGAGTTCTCTCGTAAAATATGCTTGCAAAGTCTTGTTTAAAAGCGTGTTAAATTCATGGTTTACAATCTGCACGCTAGAATGCAATAGCGACATACGGAACATTAGTCAACTATTTTCTTGCGCGGAACAAGACAAAATGTTAATTAATTTTACTTTTCTGTTAGCCTTTTTTTTGTTTTTAAAAAATATCCGTGCGGACAGTTCATAAAAATATCACGTCATAAAATTCAGTGGAATCAAAGTTGATATATTTTTAGCGTAACTATATACCTGACCCACAGTAAAGTGTTCTCAAATCTACGCTTCTCGCCTTTAGTTACGTGTTACTAATCTTCTTATCTTGACGATAAATATCTATGAAAAGGTCTCACCAAGACCCTTCTGCAATGTTTTGATAAATTGTTATTCAGAAAGTCCATCACCGTCATTAGATCCAGATTAACACACTCTTCAACCGCGCAAATCTTTCCTCTAATATTAATTTTAATTTGTTTAATTTGTTTTTTTTTTGTGATGTTCTAATGTAAATCGAACATTTCGATAGAGAACATCATTTTAATATATTTTAAATATTTAAATGTTAATTATAGTAATATTTTAATATTTAATAGGAATTTTATTGTGATCAGACTGACAAGATTTAAACAAATATATATTTATCACAATATGACGCAACATTATCATCTCATTAATTTTAATGTTATTTAATATAATATTTTCCTCATTTTTGTAATCTTAGTCGCTTAGGACTGCTGAATCTCAAGTCGTACAATGAGAAGTAGTTTTATAATTCTACAATAGCCATTAAAATTTGCATGCTTCAATGCCACGAAAGGACTTTTCTCTCCCGCGGCTTTGAGTCGACAATAGAACGTTCCTAGCTTCATTATTCTTCGAGTTCTGAGCTGTCTTTACTCACCTGTACTCCTCTCTTCGTGTTCCGACACTGCACGATCTTTCCGTGATCTTGAAGCTTAAATAATTTACTGACAAATACAATAATCGACTGTAGCTTCATAACCATCAGGTCTTATAATCTTCTTAACACTTTACGTTACAAGCATTAACCCTTATTGAAATTCGTATAAAAGCTACTTCAGAAAGAGATAATCTTTTTCGTCGGAGGCAGATATCGTCATTTTACAGCCCACAAACTACAAGCCACGGATTTAAAACACAATTCGGTGGCATTGGCTTGTGACAGAACAGTCATCCTGTCTCTGGAGTGACATTATTTACAAGAGTTCTGGCGACAACCGCTTTCATCAGACAGTTGTTAGCATCTCTAAAACAATTTCAAGCTAACCAACGACAGAAGCTTTTTCCCTCCAGTTTCAAGCTGCATAGAAATGTAGAGATTCCGAAGGAAGTGTCCGTTAATCGTGCATGTCCTCACTCAAGCGGCTTGTACTCCTCCCCCCCCCCAAAGAAAAAAAATACCCATCAATCACTTATGTCACTCTCGCCCTAAAAGACACGTGTCTGAACCGTAACCAATCTTAAAGAAAATTAAGATATTAAAAACCTAAAATGAATAATAAAAATTACTCTCCTCTCTCACACACCAACCAATTTCCGAAGAAGTGGTTATCTGTTAGTGGTTCAAGACTTCACATACCGGTGCATGTACACTTCAGAAGGATACAAAATACAGTCCGGTGATTACAACAAGACCATTGACATGGAACAGCGGACGAAGACAATAATTATTTAACTCCATGTTCTTCTACTTCAATTCCTCTCTTGTTTTCTTCATCTTACGTAAAATCCGCTGTAAAATTATGGGCTGGGTATTCCCACATTAAAATACCCTCTTTTCATATGTCACAGTAATCCATGCGTTTTTATGAAAATCAGTCAAAAATAAACCATCACTGTTTCAAATATAAAATATAAGTAAGCTTCAAAAGAGGTTTCTCACAGTTATTTGTGCTTCTAAGTTCAAGAATGCGCCTTACGACATAAAATATGCACTTTAATATTCACAAGGTAATTTACTGTTGGACTACAATCC
>NW_019060202.1:101985-112305 GCF_000696155.1 Zootermopsis nevadensis
CTGGGGTCGTTGTGTTCACTCCCAGGGGAACTACTTCGAGGGTGATGGATGAATTTAATACCTGAGATAAGTGTACGGGTTTTTATACGCGCAGTCTTGAAACTTTCCGATCGCACCTCGTATGCAGGAAGATTTTCTGTCCTCGTGCAAACATTCTTTTTAATACGAACACTAGAATGGAGCAAGTTGTTCTATGGAAGATGACTTGATGAGGTCTTATTATTGATCAATTTTACATTCATCACGCTCAATTAGTGTCTGTCACACTGACCGCCATATTCACTGGGGCCAACACAAACGCGTATCTCAGCAATATGTTTCCTTGGAAACAGCGTAAGTTCAAAAATAACACGTGTTACACATGACTCTTGAATATCAAACGTTTGGGCTTCAATTTTGAATTTTAAACACACAAGCTTCTGAGAGGACAAAAATGTATCAAGTAGCTTAGCGAATGTAAAATTCAATACTAAATTCCCTTGTATCATTGAATAAATTTTACTGATTACTCCTGCACTAACTTAACAATTAATGTGACCGAGTTGTTGGTTCGCCTGCTTTTATTACGGGGGTCTCTAGTTCATATATCGGGCCGGAGACCGATGATCCCGACTGAGAATTTCTGTGGTTCCTCTTAATCCATCCAAGCAAATGCAGGAATAGTAACTTAAATAATGCTAAGGCAGTTTATTCCCACATTATTTTCAGTTCATTGTCAATTAATCGCAATATAATTTGATCCAAGAGACGTAAACAATCTTAACTAATTTCATCGGTGTTAAACAAAAGATAAATAAATACACAAAAGAAACTATCTGGAGAAGAATGTGATCTTGGTGATTTTGAAACATTTACTGTCCTATTTGTATCTTATATGCGTCATGTTTGTGTTTGATTAAATATATTTATTTTGTACAGTCTATACACAAACGTTTGAAGTTTATTGGTGTTGTAAAAATTATATAATATTAAAACATTTTATTGTGTAAAATATTATATTAGCGCTAACGTCTGACTACAATAAACAACTTACCATGAAAATGGAAAGCTACAAACAGAACTACGGATCATTATAATATATTGCATCAAATATCTAATAGTTTTTAAAATATTTTAAATTGATGAAAACCTGAAGACGACGGTATTACCCGTCGAAACATGTCGTTTTAATAAAAAGCGCTAAAAAATATAATGTAAAATCGTATTTACGATTAAGAGCGCTAATATAATATTTTACACAACAAAATGTTTTAATATTATATAATTTGTTACAACACCAATAAACTTCAAACGTTTGTGTATAGACTGTACAAAATAAATATATTTATTGTCCTCTTTTAAAATTAATATAATATTAATAGCTCTTACATTAAATTTAAAAAAAAAATTCGTTTCAATTTAGAAATTAGAAACCTTAAAGACCGAGAAAAGCTGATCCAACCATGTGTTAAAGTTCTCTGCATCGACAATGCGATACAAATCTCTCTCTTGTTCTAACGCCCAAAGGTTTCCACGTCCATCGTAATAGTTTAACACCGACTTCTTCAGCCTGTGTAGAGAACGCACGAGACGTAAAGCGACTATTTTTTTGTCTGTATCATAATGAGCCCTGTCCTCCACAGAAATATTGTGCTCAAAACAATCTGCATTAAATGCAGGCGGAGCTGAGATGAGACCAAACGCCTCGAGGGAAGGGCCAGCTGATATTTTCATTTAGCTTATCTCCACGTACATTAACACTTTAAACTCCCGATGGTCCTCACATTTCCCACCTGCTTCAACATTCAATAATATTTCAGTTTGCATTTATGTGCTTTCGAATGGTCCTTATTGAAAACAGGAATTATTTCCTTAAATTCATTTTTGCAACGGTGAAGTGTTGTGTTTTCTTTTCGGTACGGACTCGATTAATAAATAATATTTAGACGAGCTTCGACTTCAAAAGGATAATAATACAATTTTGTTAATCGAAGAACTGAATTTGTAAAAAAAAAATCAACTATTACAACAAACTTCATTATATTTAAAAGAGAATACGAGAGTATGACGAACGGACAGACAGAAACTTATATTTTATTCCTAATCAAAGTGAAGTTCTATACAATTTTGGACCTGTCTAATAGATTCAAATCATTAACTTGGTACTAAAGTATTTCCAGGAGCTTGGCAAGAGATTTCATTATGTCCATAGTCCATTTACTCAAAGGTCAGACTGATTTATCACTGTCTGTTTAAATTTCAATCATAAATGTGTACGAATACAATTCTTTAATATATAAAATCTTCCTCTCTTTTATAATTACCCACTTAATTTCGAACTTATAAAAATTCTAAACACAAGAACATACATGAAAACGTGGTCAGTGTTTCAAGTACTGAGTACCACGTGGATGGGAAAATTTTAATACGTGTTTATGGCAGTAATTCATTGCCTTTGCTGAAAAATGCAGTCAACTCAACGCTACGCCATTTTCAGATGCCCAAGAGAGAGAGAGTAGTGACGCCATTTTGTAGTGTAGTGAATAATAAAATGGAAGAATGGAATACGAAAGACGGGCCGTCTCCTTGGGGAAAGCAGGTAGCTGGATTACCGACGGAGAATTGTTTTTTAGCCACGTGTGTACCCGTACGACGGGCGGTCTACCTGGAGGCGTTGCTTGCTGCTATAGAGACATCGCAGCGTCTGTCAGGAGCGCCTTGAGTCGATAATTACACAGCAGAAACCCTCGCTCCGTGGCCTAGGAGCGAGAGGAAATGACACCCGGGGGGGAGAAGAGGGGGTCTGGGACCCGAAGTGATTTCCACAAACCGTGGCGAATTGAAACAGACACGGAAATTGCGGGCGCTGAAGACGGACGGACGGACGGACAGACAGGAATGAAATTTCGAAGGAATGATTTGAACGCATGAAGAAGGAAACAAGAGAACTTCGCTGACGAAAACGAGGGCAACACAAGCGTGATGTATATACAACGAGGATCCAGACGAGTCCCTACAGTGTGTCTAAAAAAAAAAGGTACACTTTTAGTTCCAATTTATGGCTTGCGTAATCTTAAACTTCAGAGTCTAAGGACACGTTTTAATTGTGACGTAATTTGCATTTTAAAATATAAATTCCCACATAAATTGAGGTTAGATTCATTTTAAATCGTTAATACATTTGGGCCAATCAACGCGAATCGTTATGACTGACTCTCAAAACGACGTTTCCAAACAAAACAACATAATTACTGTTATGATGGCATCAGACTACGCGTCTCTGTGAGACTGACCTCCGTGTCCATCCCCCAGATGATACACGAGTGACTGAGGAAAATCGGTGGAATAACACAGACGGGCGAGAACAGAACTTGTCAAAGTATCGCTTTGTCCATCACAAATACCGCGCGGACTGTCCTGGGAGCAAACCACTAACCACCTGAGCTACAACACGGCCTCAATACAACATAATACAAAGACGTGGAAAGTTATCTGAAGGATCAGAATGAGATGTTGCATTCAGGACGAAATTAAAACAATTTTAAATGAGATCAACGCCTGATAGCTATTGTTTTCCCTTCACGGATTCTTATGACACTGATAAAACCATGGAGGATGACATTGGTAGGACATTTAGCACGCACGGTGGCGATAAAACGTGCATAGAACTATAACATTTTAGTCGGAGGGAACAGAGGCTTTGTGGTACCGGGGTATATTTGGGAGGATAATATTAAATTGGATCTCAAATAAACAGCATGAGATTTATGGATTAGTTTAAGCTGGCTCAGGATAGGGTAAAGAAATTTCTTTGAACACTGGGTAAATCTGAGTTTTATAAAAGTATATAAATTTCTAGACCAGCTGAGGTACTATCAGCTTCACATTTAGTTTTCAGAATCGCTTAAATAAACGTTTCGACTGCTCTAAATATTCTTTGGACATACCGGAACAACGGAGGATGCTTTTAAATTTCTCGTTCTTCACCGTTAAAATTCATATAATTAATAACGAAAACCGCTTTGTCATTCTAGCCGTAATCAAAACTGAAATTCCTTATCGTATTTCATTAGTCGATTACTCTAACGGTCTGCGGTCATTATTTCAATTATACTCATACTTCAATATGCGTTAATAAAGGAGATAACGATCCGCGGAACTATTTAACACCTCGAAGTGACAGGCAATGATATGAATCGTCGTTAACAACAGACGAAGAACAAAAGACGTCTCTGATAGATCCAATAAAAACAAAACCAACATCTAATAACAACAAATCATAAAACCGCCTGTAGCAACCAACATAATAACACTGAGTGACCCATATAAAACATTTCCTTTAATCAATCACTTTTTTACAAGGTAAATTTCAAAGTAATATTCACCTCATCCTAAATTAATCTGATCCCTTCAGAAGCATTACATTTAAGTAAAAGAAATACACGAACTTTTAAACAAAACTTTTCAACTATCCTGTTAAACTAAATCAGCTTTGTGACAATTGTGTACTGTTAAATAAACTTTCTCGACATTATCAATCGTATATTTTTTCCTCTCAAAGAAACGACGTTTCGGAGATAGGGACTAGGTCTATCAATTGGTTCCAATACAGTAGAGTTTTATCTGAGGACGAGGACAGATTCCAGTCTCCGAAACGTCGTATTTCTAACAAAATTAAAGACGATGGATAATGTATATAAAGTTAACTGTTTTAACAGTATTGGTTCTTAACCTCCTGAAAGGAATAAAAACTGCTATTTATACACTCAAAACATCCCCATGAAACGAATTCCTACTTAAAAATAAATTCCTATCCAGTAAGTGAACTATTTCGACCTACGAGGTGCGATCGGAAAGTTTCAAGACTGTGTCAATAGATCTTGCAAGAACCGACCCCAACTTCCTTTCTAAGCTCCGTGTGATTTCTTCCTCTTCCCAAAGATGAAAATTCAGCTAAAGGGAAGGAGATTTGAGACGATAGAAGAGATTCAGGCAGAATCGCAGATGGTGCTTGACAGGCTGACAAAGAAAGATTTCCAGGGATGCTTCCAGGCTTGGCAGCGGCGCTGGGATCGTTGTGTTCACTCCCAGGGGAACTACTTCGAGGGTGATGGATGAATTTAATACATGAGATAAGTGTACGGGTTTTTATACGCGCAGTCTCTTTCCGATCGCACCTCGTACATCCGACAACGTTCCACAGCTTTCAAAGCAGTTAAGTTGGCCCGAATGTGAGGCCGTCTCAGACCCTTCAATGTATGCAAATGGATGACAAATATAACTCGACAGTAGGGCCCCTTTCTTACACTCAGGAGAAGCAGAGTTATTTATTTTCTGGAAATTGTTTGTGTCCTATTTTAAGGCACAATCAAATGATCATCCAGAAGGGAATAAGTGAAACCACAAATAGATTTATATCGCCACTTCAATTTCGGCAGAAAACTTTATAATCGGTTTAGTCTGATACAGTTCGTAAACTAATGAAAACTTTCAGTCTTTATCAGAAACTATATTCTGACAGAAGCCAATCGTTATCTCCACGATGGCTTCCGGACAAGAAACAGAACGGTGAGATCAGTAGTTCCTTTTCTCGCCACATAACCACTGGCTCTGGTTGGGATATAATATATTATTGTCGAACTATCATCGCTACATAAGAACTAAAACAGCTGCTTACGGTAAAATCAAATGAAAAAGCTATTTGTGAAAGAAAGAATCAAATACTTTTAAAATAAAGGCCTTAACAACAAGAGACAAGCGGAGATATAGCTACGCAAATTAAGCCGGCCATAAGCTGACATGATGTTCATCGGTTGTCTTTCATACAAAAATAACATTTTATAAAATTTCATAAACCGTAAATAAATTACTGATTCTAGAATACTTTCCATCTTAATAAATAAATCGTAAATAAATCACTGATTCTAGAATACTTTCCATCTTAAGATTTCTATATCTATAGAACCGAGTCTATAAATTCCAACTTAATTTCATATTCTTTTTCTAAAACTAAGTTATGTTTCTGGAACAGAGACTTGAATGCTTTAAATTGCTTATACTTTTAGAAAGCCAACCGATATCAAAACCCACATCTCGAAAGTTCCAGAAGCTGTGCGTGATTCTCATTACTTTAAAACCCATATTGGCAAATGCACTAGAAGCTGACTTTTAAACGAATCTTGATGAAAAATCATCTGAACTCATATTATATCTAACAATTTTGCTGAGGCAGCTTCTCCCAAGAAATCTGTAACTCAAGGTTTCGTAGTTATGAGGTATGATGGTATTCCTACGGTTCAAAAAGAATCTTCCTATGCATTAACGTTTGAGATCCTATAACAGAATCGATCATTTTATAATACTTAAATAATCATCGCTTTATCACACTCTCGTCTAACAAAATTCCTCGTAAACTTTAGCCAATACATATCCGACTGCCCTTATCAATACGAAATGTCGGTGCAGCAGTACCCAGTTTTCCTACGTGGTTCTAAGAAAGCACTTTCCAATTTATTTAACAGACTCCCTTTTATTCTAAATATATAAAATGTTTGAATAAGATTAAGAACTTTAATTGAAACTCGGCTCTTAGAAACGCATTTCGTGAAAGGTAAAAGAGTAATTCGTGACATTCTTCGAATCGAACAATCAGACTCAAGACTCCACTTACTCGACACGCTGTCACAACAAAGTACTTCTCAGATACCTTGCTGAAATTACACCAGTCGAAAATTGGCTTCCTTTAAAATCTGGTCCCCAAACAAAACACAGTGTAACATCAAACCCAATTGAAATCTTCATGTTCCAATTCGACTTTGCAACTGCAATCAAGACCGCTTAAACCAACCCTCAAAATAACTTAACTCATCCCAACCTAACATAACATTATCTAACCAATCCCAAACCAAAGTAACCAATCGCTGATGTTGTTATGAACATTATTAATGTTGACATGTATTTGACCTTAACTTGTCATCAGTATTGTAACTCAGAGACCTACAGATCGACAGAAATGAGCGAGAGAAAAAATGAAATTGTAATGACCTTGAAAAATTGTAATGCCTATATTCGGCAAACACTTTGACTAATATTGTCGTGACTAATTCATGGTCTTGGCCTATCTGTGATCTAAAATTGGCATCAGTATTGTAACTCAGAGACCTACAGATCGACAGAAATAAGCGAGAGAAAAAATTAAATTGTAATGACCTTGAAAAATTGTAATGCCTATATTCAGCAAACACTTTGACTAATATTGTCGTGACTAATTCATGGCCTTGGCCTATCTGTGATCTAAAATTGGCATCAATATTGTAACTCAGAGACCTATAGATCGACAGAAATGAGCGAGAGAAAACATAACTTTCAAATGACTGAAAATTTTAAAGGCTATTTGCTTACATAGATAGTTACTTAGCCACGTGAATTATCTATTTAAGTTTAAAGTCTCACAATTCTTCTCTGCCACAAGCTATCTAACTGAAATTTAAAACGGGCCTGTTGTCAAGCCACGAGATCTGGAGTCAATGATGATTTTAGTCAGAATTAAAAGGCGAATAAATTTACCTCTTTGGTGATAAAGAAAGTTCCTACCTACCACCTCATCAATGAAGGCTTAAAAAAAGGTTTCTCCTATAAAATAATAATCACCGCGCACTGGGTAGGCGTGTTGCGGGCGGTTGCAGATAATTGGCTCACGTCATGCATCGTAACACCAGGAAAATAATAATAAGGCGATCGTGTTTTGTCTTGGTCGTCGCCAACATGCAGCAGCTACACATACAGTAGGCCATGAAATTGTTCTACTCGTTTGGAAAACATTTACTTCTTCATGAGGTACATTTTAACGCGTCTATCACACAACACACTTTACACTTTTATTAACTTTACTGAAAACATCGTCATGTATGAATGCAGTCTATAAGAAACACTCAAACTTAACTACTTTTCAAAACATTATCAAATAACTTCTTATAAGCAACAAATCCACGGTGGTCTAGCAGTTAGAACGCTGGCCTTGTAATCCTGGGGTCTCGGGTTCGATTCCCGGCGGTGCCCGCATTTATAACTTGTGTTGGGCAAGGCCGTGGTCTAGGCAACACGGAGTTTTCCTCCGTGGCATCCCAACAATTACTCCATTCACACACAGAAGAAGGCAATGGCAAACCACTTCTGGATCATCTGCCAAGAACGTATATGAACAGGTCCCAGTCCGAGAAAAGAATGGAAGGATCCTGTTCATATGGACCTGTCGTCACACAGAACACTAAAAATAAAAAAAATAAAAAAGCAACAAGCGTCCAATGGCATTGTTTATTGCTTAACGTATATTCGTTACAAATACGATATTTGGGAGCTTATCTTATTCCTACCTTGAAAATCACATCCGTTTTCGCCATATTAGCAATTATTAAGTGTTGAGTTTGTTTTGGGATGAACGGTGACGGCTGGAGTCGAACCCGGGACCATTTCAGTCGAGCTACGTATACACATTGAACTATTCTCACATGCACATAAGTACGTTGAGTTTTGTCCAGTAAAGACGGATAAAAACTCGATAAAGTCTAGACATTCGATAGTTTTGAAGTACTTAATTTGCAGTAGAGGTTTGGAATTTACGTTGAGATTTGTAAATATTATTTCCTGTTATTTGGTCTGTGTAAAACACAAAAATTATTTAACAATTAATACGCTTACAAAATCCAAATCCAACGTCACAGCCTGATAAAAGGGGAAATTTATTTATGCGTTCTTAACTAAAAACACAGAAAACCATTAATTAAATTATCTTAAAATTAAATTCAGTGCATGTTATTGGACAGAGAACATGTTCTGATTTTAAAACAAATTAAACAAATTTAACTGCGTTTAGCCTATAATATTTACTGTCGATCACAACAGAATTTCGCTGGTTAGCAACGATTGTATAGTACCTTCTAAAATCAGAGGTACAACAAACCGAGTTTCACGTCTGTGATACGAGGTGCGATCGGAAAGTTTCAATACTGTGTCAATAGAGGGCGAACCGGATGTAGTACGAGCTTCTGCCGCTAGGGGGTGCGGCCTACATTCATAGTGAATCAGTGTGCCAGCCGGCATCATCGAATTAGCATTTGTTTCTTAGTTACAGGCGTTTTGGTAGTGCATTACACCGACCCTCCTGCGATTTCGGAATGGCGGATTTTCATGAACAAAGAGTGTGCATCAAATTTTGCCAAAGACTCGCCAAAACGGCTACGGAAACCTATGAAATCCTAAAGCAAGCATTACATGAAGGTGAACTTTAATGCAGTCTAATTATTCCACGTACTCAATATTAACGAGAATTACGATTATTACAATTTGTACTCTGAGGAATATTTGTTGTCCGATACGTAGCGAAATGAAATTCACCTACTATCCTCACTACACGCCTTGAAAGCGCTTCGGGGAGGAGAGATGGGATGGTTAGATGTTAGATCGCAGATGGTGCTTGACAGGCTGACAAAGAAAGATTTCCAGGGATGCTTCCAGGCTTGGCAGCGGCGCTGGGATCGTTGTGTTCACTCCCAGGGGAACTACTTCGAGGGTGATGGATGAATTTAATACCTGAGATAAGTGTACGGGTTTTTATAGGCGCAGTCTGGAAACTTTCCGATCGCACCTCGTACAGGCAAATCGCTATAAGTTCGGACATGACCTTCAGTTGCGTCCAACGTTCTTCATCTTCGTCGCAAACAACGTCCTGTGTTTTCTTAAAATGCTATACACTCCTCCAAAACGCTAACTGATGTCAAATATTTATTACGAGAATCGAAGACCTACCTAATGTTTTTGATCTGTACAGTAGAACAGAAGATTAAGCCGTCAGAGTGTGAAGTCAGGAGTGCATGTTGTGGAGAGTGGCATTATCGACCATTCAGTAACGATGTGACGGGTTCAGACACGACGCAAAGAACAGAGCTATAACGAGACCCGTCAAGATTAGAGCTTGAATGTGAGCTTAATTACAGTAGATTTAGAAAGACGTCTCGTGGCCGATTTTAAGGAATTACCTCAAAATCATACGACGGTACTAAGAAAAATTATTGGCAGTACAATACGCTCTCATGATTTAATTGTATGCTTATATTTCTATAAAAAGTTCAATCTGTAAAATTTTAAGTTTCCCAACCCCAATCAGGTGAGTGCTATTTTAAAACGGTAAATTAAACTGTAAATATAAATCTGTCAGCTGGTAAGCCAGTCATTTCAAATCTAAAACTTCTTGACGATGGTGAAGAGTCAATTGAATAAAAATTTACTTGGATATTATCCATCGTCTAGTAATAAAACGTAAAACGACGTTTCGGAGATGGGGCT
>NW_019060202.1:136268-150675 GCF_000696155.1 Zootermopsis nevadensis
CTGAAACGTTGGCATCTACCGACGAGTCTACACGGCGCCACAACCAAGAAGAACAATATTAACTTGTGTGAATGCTTGTTCACGTGTGTGTGTGTCTCATATTTAAATATAACTTACGCCTTCTTGATTTTTTCCAGTGGTAACCGCACCTTATTTTTTAATCCGGCAGCCAATTTCTCTGTCTACCCATCCACCCATCTTGTCGTGATCGTGTGGAACTAATCCCCTCTATTGAACTTACACCAAACACTTATGACTGACACAAAGTTGTGTCCTCAATTAGAAATGCACATTATATTCGTATGACTTCAGGTTTTCAATGTAACGAAAGCAGTTAGGTGACTTGAATGCGTGAAAACTCGTCTATTTGCTTTACATTGCAAATGTTAAATTCTATTGTAACTTGTGCTCAGTGCAGCTGCTTCGCATAAAGCATAACTCACTGAAAGTAGCGACTATAATATTGTGAAGACGAAAATAGTAATGTGATAAACTGAGTATAATTTGATAGGATTTGAGGTTTTTACGGTAGTGAGTACGAAGACTCCTGTCTTCTGCGTTGTAGTCCCTTTAAGATCAATTTTAATATTATCTTTTTGTATCTTATATGTGTCATGTTTGTGTTTGATTAAATATATTTATTTTGTACAGTCTATACACAAACTTTTGAAGTTTATTGGTGTTGTAAAACAGAACTACGGATCATTATAATATATTGCATCAAATATCTAATAGTTTTTAAAATATTTTAAATTGATAAAAACCTGAAGACGACGGTATTACCCGTCGAAACATGTCGTTTTAATAAAAGCGCTAAAAAATATAATGTAAAATCGTATTTACGATTAAGAGCGCTAATATAATATTTTACACAACAAAATGTTTTAATATTATATAATTTTTACAACACCAATAAACTTCAAACGTTTGTGTATAGACTGTACAAAATAAATATATGGTGATGATTATTCGCCTCCCAAATACGACTAGGTCGTCTAGGAGGTCGTAATTTCCGAACGAGAATTTGAATGATATTTATTATTATTCGTTGAAATTCGTGCTACATGCTCATGCTTTATCCTTCTTCATCTTAGCATAATACCCATCTCAACCGGAGATGAATACAACACTCCTATACAATTACTTTAATTGTACTGAATCTGGATACGTAGACTCGTCGTGAACATTTCGCCTGTAGCAAAGAAAATTCAACGCACAGCCCAGGGATCGAGTCTCGTACATAAGGCTCATAATTCAGTAGCTCAGTGTAAATTTAGTTCTCCAGGAAACACGAATTTCCATAACTGTAATTATATAATCCCTCCATCTGACGTCGTCCTAATCCAGGACATCCGAGGTCATACCTTCGCTCCTGAATCCACTAAGTTCCGATTTAAAATTACCTTTAACCCTGATCTCCCAAGAAATCTTGGTTTACTTTCACGAGATTTCCCAACAAAAATATCGAATGTATAAACATCTCAACTTTCGAGACTTTATGTTAGATTCCATCTCGTAATTAAGTTCCGCTGTCAGTCTCTCACAAACTGAAATATATTTATCTCATACCTACAGCTCGAGGCATTCAGTATGTGAAACCATTAACAGATGTTCTTCAAGCAAAGAACGCCTTATGAGATCGTACATGTCCACCTGTATGTCTGTCTGTCTGCCCTCTAGGAGCTAAGCGACCCCAGGTTATTCCAAAGGGGCGTAGCGAACCCAAGGTTTTGCTTTCCGAGAGTCTTCCGGAAGGGTTTCCACCAGAGATTTTGCCCCAGTCGGACTCTTACCTACCGAGCTATGGCCTTTTCAAATCACCCGTTTACGCGGGTGCTGTTGGGACAGTGATGTGTGTCTTAGCGTAAATGTCAAATCGATGAAGATTTGAAACTGTAAATTGCCTCGTGTATTTCTGCAATATTTTGTATCCACTGGTAACAGGAGGCCATGATCGAATATGGGGTATGTTATAGGTGGCCATGTTAGCAGACAGGTCACTTCTGTTCGAAAACGTACAAGAACACAAGGGATGGAATTCCTTCCGATAGCAGGCGTGATGAGGGAACAGAAGATGCATATATATTTTTGTCTTTTTTGGCAATAAAATCCTGAGTCAATTTCAGTAGCTAAATTTTACATCTGCTGACTCGGCCACGACGTCAGTGGGGACGTGAAAGGTGGGGGAAGGTTTCATATACACCTCATGAAAGTTGCACGATCACCCCTTTTCTTTATTCTACAAGAGTTTAAAGTAAGAAGTTCCCAGTGGTGGTTTCCTCCGCTGTAAGACGTAAGTCCGCTGAAACGTTAATTAAACTTTCTGTTGCAGAAAAAGTTTAAGACTGATCACCGCCAATACCAAAACAACTCCTACAAAAATTATAGAAAAATTTATTTATTTATACTTTGTTTAACGACGTTTTATCAATAGCTTTCAGTAGATTTTAGGACACAATCTTAATGACAACAACAGCCCTTCTCGGAAAATGTAATGAACGTCTGTTTCTTCATTTCTACCCATAAAGTAGCCCTAAAGGCCACGAGCTCCATCCCGAAGATAATGGCGGCAGGAACTCAGAAGTTTAACACCCACATCATTAAAGAGACAAAAACTGATGTACCTTTTACCTCAAGCCACTTATAAACTTTCATGTTACGACCTTGTTGAACTATCCTGTTCTGGTGTTCTTTCTTAAAACTCTTCGGCTATTTTCCCATTCCTCGATGATATAGGAAAATCGCTATACGAGGTGCGATCGGAAAGTTTCAAGACTGTGTCAATAGAGGGCGAACCGGATGTAGTACGAGCTTCTGCCTTTAGGGGGTGCGGCCTACATTCATAGTGAATCAGTGTGCCAGCCGGCATCATCGAATTAGCATTTGTTTCTTAGTTACGGGCGTTTTGGTAGGTCATTACACCGACCCTCCTGCGATTTCAGGAATGGCGTGTGCATCAAATTTTGCCAAAGACTCGCCAAAACGGCTACAGAAACCTATGAAATGCTAAAGCAAGCATTTGGGGAGTCCGCAATGGGTCGTGCACAAACGTTTGTGTGGCATTCACGTTTTAAAAAGGGCCGGCCGAACCTCTGTCGATGATGACGAGAGTTCTGGACGACCATCTTCGAGCACAACGCCCGAAAATGTTACGAAGATCGAAGTCGTACCATCAACGACTTGTGCGACATTGTTGGGATAGGCTATGGGACCTGGCAGCTTATTCTAAAGGAAGAACTCCACATGCGACGCATCCTGTCTGAGGACCAGAAGCAGAATCGACTTCTCGTTTGTCAGGAGCTCAAAGATCTTGCAAGAACCGACCCCAACTTCCTTTCTAAGCTCCGTGTGACTTCTTCCTCTTCCCAAAGATGAAAATTCAGCTAAAGGAAAGGAGATTTGAGACGATAGAAGAGATTCAGGCAGAATCGCAGATGGTGCTTGACAGGCTGACAAAGAAAGATTTCCAGGGATGCTTCCAGGCTTCGCAGAACAACTGTCTCTGTACAGTTGAATGAAAGAGCGGGTTAAGACATCCTGTTGATCTATCGACGATTAAATCTTCTTTTACATATTACCACTGAAAACGTTCAGTAGTTAAGCCGACAATGTGTTGCTTTGTCCTGAAAACCGCCACTGATCGACATGACTCCAATTTTCATCTCGTAGAAGAAACGATACAAGGATGGAAAGAGGATTCGAGGGGGGAGTGAGAATGTCTGTCCTCTGCTCTATGCTGTAACGTGCAAGCTCGGACAAGAATACGAATCGCCTTTTGATGCGCTTTTGTTTCACAGTACCAGGCGAGACTTGCAGATGGAGTTGCTGACGTGTGCAACTGAGAGATTGACACGACAATGTAGAATAGCCATAGTGATGACAAGAGTATTACCGCAACTGGTATGATGTTAGCAAAACGTTAACTTCATTTTTGTTATTACAATTATAGTTTATGGAAACCACGCAGTGTTTCGGACGAGAATAAATGTCAACAATGTCATCCAAAGGAACAATTTTAGTAATGAAACATTTGCTGTGAATGCCATCTCGTGACTAAAAATTAAACCAGACTCAGCGCCAAATCATACGAGAACACTGACGTTCCAACACTTACTTCAACCACACATTAAACTGAATCCCAACTTCTATTTTACACAAAAGTTCTGAATAATCACGTGATTCAACACCTACCGAATCGTCAGGGCATCTCGTGGTTGTCTAGCTTTCAGGCGTCAGGATATTATAAAGACGTATTAATAGGTACTCGTTTAATAAAGTACGTCTGTAACAAGGTCAGAATTCAAGACTTCTTAAGTTTTCATATCCAAAATTCGTAAAAAAAAATTCTGTCAGCTACAGAGTGAGATTGAATCGACGTACGCTGTGTCTTAACCTCTTAGTAAGTCTCTGGTGTCTAAACACTGTATCTGCGTACAATCTGGACGACGATTTCAGAAGATTAGGCAGTACGGTAATTTAGTTCGTAAGTTATAAACATGGAGGATTTTGAGGGCAGGAGAGTCATTTCACCTCGCTTAGGGGCAAGAGACCGTTAGGTGCAAATTATTGTTCCCAATTTTTTCAACAAACTACATACTTTATAATGAAGTCAAGTCATCAGTAGTAAATTAGAAAGCTCAAAATACAAAACGTCCTTCTCCATGGTAAATGGAGCAGCTTGACAGCACAGTAAAAAATTGTATAAATTCCAATTGGTCATTAATACTGGATATTTCACATTTGAGCTTCAAATGCCAAATAGGATTTTAGAGTTCTTTTATCAAACGCCTTTATAGAATTCTTGAACCCTTCGTCCTAATTTGAAATGACGACGTCTATTTCAAGAATAAACACCACAGAGGAGTTAATAAGCAAAGATCAATAACCAACTGTAAAAGTAAATAAAACAATTTTATAACAATTGAATAATTATTAACAAACGACATAATAATATGCATAAGAATTTAAAAGCTAGGTGGTCTAGCGGTTAGAACGCTGGCCTTGTAATCCTGGGGGTCTCGGGTTCGATTCCCGGCGGTGCCCGAATTTATAACTTGTGTTGGGCAAGGCCGTGGTCTAGGCAACACGGAGTTTTCCTCCGTGGCATCCCAACAATTACTCCATGCACACACAGAAGAAGGCAATGGCAAAACACTTCTGGATCATCTGCCAAGAACGTATATGAACAGGTCCCAGTCCGAGAAAAGGATGGAAGGATCCTGTTCATATGGACCTGTCGTCAGACAGAACACTAAATAAATAATAAGATGAGGTGGTCTAGCGGTTAGAACGCTGGCTTTGTAATCCTGGGGTCTCGGGTTCGATTCCCGGCGGTGCCCGAATTTATAACTTGTGTTCCTCTCAACCTGTTATTTCACTGATTAATTCCCTTCCTGCAATCGGTTGACAGACGCCACGAAATACGGGTATCTGTTCTCCGCAAAGTGACCACCAACACCAGGCTTTGACGTCTTTAACCTCGCAGCTAAACGAAACGTCGTTTAACATACAACTGACACACATCATCGCCACAGACGAATCATTATTACTCTGGCAGACAAATACAACACCCCTGCAGTATCTCCCCTCCCAATCAGTTGATTTCTTTTTAATCAACGTTTAATTACAAAGTTCATACAACAGATGTATTACACCTCTCGATCCTAATGCCCTATTATTTATAGCCTTCGTACAATGAGGGTGGAAATTTCTCGTGTCTTATCTCAACAAAATATCAAAACATATTTTTTATGATAAATTCGTTTTGGGCTGCTTGGTCGGTTGTTGTAGCCCGGAGCGGTGTTGGAATTGGGGGTCTATACTTTTTAATAATAAGTTTATAGTTTAATTGTTAGCCGCCATTGTTATAAACAGAGCGAGATCAAATTGTGAGATAAAGGCGAGGGAGGAGGTACGCTCAACAGACCAGACACTTCGCGTTACGCTCCTATGGGTCACGTGATAGCAGAGGATATTAGTCTTGCAGAATTCATTGTTTGTTTGTACGGGTATTCGCCTGTAGGAGACAAAAGCGGATCGCATGATTATGGTAGAAAATATGAAAACAATAAACAGGATTTTTATATTTAGAAACAGCCAGGGGGATTTAAAAAAAAAATTCTGATATATTTCATTTTGAGGAACATTTCCTATGGTTCTTCCGCCATTTTTGTGTATTTTGGGACGATGAATTTGCAGAGCTCCTAAATTTAAGAAATTATAGTGAAAAGTATTAGGAAAGTCGCACGCATTTATCCGTGACCAGTGAATTATTACGAAATAATTTGCGTCATAACCGGTAAGTTTCAGACAAAATGTTAAGTCCCCATATTTCATACGTGTCTTATATGAACAACTTCATAAAAGGTTAGAAAACGATACAGAATCGGTTAAATATTTGGTACGCGTTCCCAAAGTATATTTTGGTAGCAACCGGTTTGAATCTCGACCGGGGAATCTAGATCAATGACGTAGGCCATTTCTAATTTAACCTCTATCACCTTTAGTTGAATGTAACTTATCTTACTTTCATCTCGGATTGTCAGGATGCAATGAGAGTTCAACTGGTTTACAACACGTTCTAATTTCGAAATTTTGTAAACACGATGATAAATCCTCCACTAAAATGTCTTTAACACCTGAAAAATTATCAATAAAACAAACACCATGGAATTAATTGGTTATTTTGCTTAGTTTGGATTGATTTGCTTTGTCTGTTTACTTGGTTGTGTTGGTAAAACTGATTGCGATAAAAACTTTTGACGTCTTTTTTACGGTTAAATAATAATTCACGTAGCTTAACGTAAGCTTTTTTTCCACAGCCCAAATCACACGGACCTGAAAACTAATTAAGCTCGGAACTCTTGAGTAACTACAAACAATTAACAGTAAAAAACAAAATACATTCTCCGCTCTGAAGAGGGAAATTCGCTGTCTTCTCCTTCTCTCCTCTTGCCAACACAAGTTGAACGTAAAACAAAAATTTACCTACGATTCAAGCCTTATGTTATTAAGTTCTGTACTTAATGAGATATTTAAAATCTTGTTCGTGGCTTTAGTTTCGGGATCATAGAACTTACACCTGGATACTTTATTTTTACAAAGTGCACTCAATACGTTCAAAATTTGTTGTAAAAATAAACCGTACATGCTGTATTATATTTTTAAGTTTGTAGAACGAATCTGAATACTTCATATTTTGACAAAGGCTGGCTAGAATGTGTTAAACCGCTCCTTGCATTTAAATTTAGAACGAATAAAGTAAGATTTAGTCTAAGATCCTTGGCAGAGAGAGATAATTCTCACATCTAAAAGCAGATTGGATGATAATAAAATTTATCTTAATGAAATATGATGTAAAGGCGTGGACTGGGTTTAACTGAATGAGGATAGTCTTAGAAATGTGGGCACCTTTTCTTTTTAAAGTCACGTATCCAGTGTGAGTACCGGACATCACAGACTTCCTGTTTTCGGGATTGAACCCCACTGCTGTGTTCTAACAGCAATTACAATCCTTCCCATCGCGCCTCGTTTCCTGAAGGCGACGAGTGGCGGAAGGCAAAGTCCCTCTTTCCGAATCGAACCAGCCCATCTCTTGCCATGACGACCTTAACAAAGTCTAACCTAACAGCAACCAAACCGTTGCAGTGCTTTTTTATGTGCGAGTTAACGCAAAATTGTTTCACTCTGTCTTAACCATCTGACGCCCGTGTAATTTGTAAGATATGAGGTTTACACGGCGGTGAAGAAATCGAGGTCGGTCCTCCGGGTTGTGACAATGAGACGACGTGCAGGCAAATACTGACGTTTCGGAGGAACGTCTATTCCCCCCCCCCCCCCAATTTTACCTAAAAACTCATCACACAGCGCGACAACCCAGGAGATCAACATCGACGTATTTTTTATAAATTTCATCTCTACATCATCATTTTCAATTAATTTTACTCAGTCAGTCTCATAATCACAGCGGACAGAAAAAGGATTTGATATTCTCCTACTGATATCGACTGCCGTCTAATCATTTCAGCACATGACGAACTAAAGCCACCAGCGACAATTTATACGTAACGAACAAACACAAATCTTAATTTAATATCGCGTTATGCTGAGTCCGACAGAGACTCCAAAATATGGGCGAGGCAAATTATCTTCAGCGTTTAATAAATATATTAACTCAATTTAACCCTTTTAAATCCAGTGGTAACTATATGTACCACCTGCTTTAACAATCTATATCTGTACTTTTATCGCAGAGTGTACGTATGGATTTGTATGATTCTGATAGGAAACATTGATCTAAAAATCCCTCTGGAATTGAAATGTTCATCGCCGTATAAAAATCCCAATACTGGTCCTGTCCTGAGCCAGCTGAATCACTCCTTGTTTTGTTAAGGTCTGAGATTAATAAACTTACAACAAAACTTAAGCCTCCAAAACATTCTCCTTGGGTTTCGCAACTAAAACTTTGTATGAAGTTGTCATTAATTCTCTGGCATCCGTAAATAATGTGATCTTCGTTTACTGTCTATCGGTATCCGAGGGTTCGCTGTTCTGTTCTTACACCAGCCGGTTGCATCTCTTACGTCATACAATTCGTCCGTTCTAATACGCCACTTTTACATTCAGCTGTAACGCAAGCGGCAAGTGTTGTGGATAACAAAACAACAGCGCGCCGAGCAATTTGTACCCGGAACAATAATTATTATTATTTTAAATTATCAGAGAATAAGAGAAATGGGAATCAGATCCCGTACTCACCCAAGAAAACAGCATCTGCAGTTCGTTTGTATCACCAGCTCCCTGGAACATAAAAATTCGGATTCTTGTTTCAGGTCGATAAAACGTTCTGTTTTTTCTAGTGACTAAATGAACTTCCTGAATTTAATTCGGAGATTTAACACAGTCACGTTAATTACTGCCAGTGCCAGTTGAATTCAATTCAATTCACATTCCCAGAAGAAATAATAAGATTAAATTCTCCTTCATATTCCAAAATTTGAGCACCCAAATGTAGGTCCATTTATCTCTTCAGTACTTTACCGAAATATGTGTTAAACCTTCGCAAAATTCTTGATTAAACAACCTAACCTAACCTAACCTAACCCAACCTAACCTAACCTAACCCAACCTAACCTAACCTAACCCAACCTAACCTAACCTAACCCAACCTAACCTAACCTAACCCAACCTAACCTAACCTAACCCAACCTAACCTAACCTAACCTAATTGAAAAATTATTTGAAGCAAATACGGAGTTCGTAGTTGGTATCCCCCCCACTTAAGCACACAAAAATGTTTCGTCTGTTTCACCAAAAAAACTAAAGGCCAAGTAAATCTGATTCAGATCAGTTTTATCTACTGTTTTGTATAGATGCAAGAATGCGATTCTTAATTTCGAGAAATGAGACAAAAGTGTGTTTAAGTCAGGTGAGAAGAACAACATAGTTCATGGCACATCAGACTCAGATGTAAAAGGGAAAATACGGCATATTTAAACCAAACGGAATAAGATTTTCTGTAGACGCTATAATACATCGATCTACGCAAAACATTTTCCAGATGATGGAAATGAAATACAAAATCATGAGGATATAAAGTAATTTATATTTGATATCGGGACCGCGAAGCAATGTAATTTGTAAGAAGTTACGAACGTTTTAAGTAATGTAACGGCTGCATCATCACTTTGGCCCTGAAGACGGAAACAAAATGTTCCACCGAAACGTTGATAATCGCCTTTAAGACGACGCGGCGTCTTAACCCATAATCACAATCCAGTGAAAATTCTAAAATTATTTAAAATAATTAAGAGTAGGAATTCGGCACATGTCCATATATGAAAACTGTAAGGTACATCCGGGCTTTATTACAGCAAGGAATATTTTAAAGAGGTTATTAATTTAAAACCCATAAAAAGATCATGAATTTTTCGGTCCCTACTTTCGCTTATTTCCTTGTTAACTTTCCTTATTTACGTAATTAGCTGAAACAGATTATTGATTGTTTGGTTATATAATTTAGTTAAGTCTAACCTTTTAAAAACTACCGGTTATAATGCTTACCACCTGTTTTAACATTCACTGAATCTGCATTTTAGTCCTACAACGCATTCATTTGTTTTCCTATGATTTTCATAATAAACAAAAGTTATTTCCCTAAGCAACATTGGTCTGTGTAATCTATAAGTAAGTATTCTGTTTGCTCCGAGATCGAAGGTGAATTTCACATAATATTTATGTGATATTTGGCTTCAGAGTATTAATTAGTAATTTTCTCAGTTAGGTAGCTCACAACTGCTTAAGTACAAAGTAAACAGAACATATTTTTCTTGCTATCTCTTCACCTGCTTAATTTTACGTGTGTTTTCTCAGTGACTTAATCTCACAGTTTCACGGAATTTCACTCCAATCATCGTTCAACTTCAATCTACTCATAAGATAGTGTAGTTGCGTCATATTGTGATTTATTAAATTAAAATTAAATTATTTGGTTATTCCGTCATATCACAATGTATTTAAAATAAGATAATTAAAATATCATTCTGTGTTCCATATCGAATAATCGATTTACAGTTGGAATTCGATATGGAACACAGAATGATATTTTAATTATCTTATTTTAAATACATTGTGATTTGACGGAATAACCAAATAATTTAATTTTAATTCAATCTACTCGCAATTCATTAAATTTAACGTTAAATATCTTCAGTTTACTTACATATTTAAGTTATTTGCACAGCTGTTAATAAAATTAGAGAGATGAACGCAGCGATATAAAAAGAAGAGAAATCTTGATTTCAACTCAGATACCAACAGCCATAAGGCGAAACAACATTCTCATTCTACTACAGTGCAAAGATATTTGTGGAGGTTAGAATACCTCAAAGCTGCAGAATGTGATACTTAAGTCTATTATGATGCGTATGGTCGGCGGTAAATCTTTGAATTCCACGTGATTTCACATCCTACACCAGTAACATATAGTTCTGTGTTGTGGTGTACGGGGAGATTATGTTTCGAGGGGGAGGGGTTGACGTGTTAGAGGTGTTAAAAACGACTGTGTGATGTATCGGACCCTTTGACCCTAAAACTGGTTGTCAGCATAACTCAAGCCACGCGGCGAGTAATAAATTATTACATTATCATTCACACACTCTTATGATGAGTCCCGAGGAACAGCCAGTGGTAATCAGAGGCCGGCTTACAGAAATAAACCAAGAACACAACAATTTCTGACGTGTGACGAGAATATAAAAAAAACATTTATTTTTTCCGCTCTGAGTAAGATCTCAACGTTCACATGTTTATGTTCTCTGGTTCCTACAGTCAAATAAAAAATGAATTCACTTCCAATTTAAGTTCTGTGAGACGCAAATGATTCTCTGAGAACCAAAGATGAAAGATACAAAATATATTTTTTTCCTCAGTCACTACTGCGTTTTAAATTTTAGTAAAAGACTTTCACATTTGATTTGAGGTTTTTAACGGCGATGTCCCTGTTGAAGAAGGCAGCAAGGACGTCTGAAACGTCGGTAGACGTCTACCAGACTAAACGGAGCTACTACCCAGAAGACAGTCATGTTACATGCCACGTGGGAACCTTAGATTCAAAGGAGCATTTCTGTTAGTGATGTGCAACTTTTGTATTAAAATATATAATATAATTCAGGTCTATACACAAACTTTATTTACAGATGTTAAAATTTAAAATTTGCGCTATTCATCGTTACTACGATGTTACAATACTGCGCCTTCATTTGTAGTAATGAAGGCGCAGTATTGTAACATCGTAGTAACGATGAATAGCGCAAATTTTAAATTTTAAATTTTATCATCTGTAAATAAAGTTTGTGTATAGACCTGAATTATATTATATATTTTAATTATAAAACACAAACATGACGCATTTAAACTTTAAACTTTTGTATTGTTACCAATCGTTTAAAAATTAAGGAAATTATTATTACGTTATTGTTCTTGTAAGAAATTAATCGTCCAATTATACGCCTAATTTCATTTCGACGGATTTAATCGTCATGAAAACATGACGACGTGATGAGGAGCTCGATCGCATATCACGTGCAACAGACACGAAGACACAACCACTCTTTTTTCCCAACGCCCTGTGGTTTTTTATTTGTTCTGAAGCAATAATGATGAAAAAGATTAGATCTCTCCAAGCACCTTATAACAGAATTAAGTTAATTTTCTCGATAAAGTCATTAAACAGGCAGGCAAGAACAAAGCATAGAGAAACGATGTGTACTGACCGCAAGGATTGTTTTTCCATGACAAACCACAAACTACTCCGAAACAAATGACGAAGGTCGCCCGTCAAATAATCAATTACGTCTGCCAAAAGCTATTTCTCTCAATAATATGGACTTTTTGTTATACGAGTCTACCTGGAATCACCTACAAGAACAGGGTGTTTTATGTTCTCCTTTATGTCTCAGAAACCGACATTTTAAAGAACTTCTTTGGTAGTAACTGAATAAAATATAGAGACAATTATCCGTAGTAAATGTGGGAAGCACAGGCCCCGATAATCTAAAATTACGGTTAATTAAAATTATAATTTATTATAATTATCATTACCTATGTAAGCAAATCTTTCACGGTTGTATTAGAATTTTATAATGTGGTCAAATGTTAGGATCTTTTAATTTGTATCGTAAGTAAATTAATAAATTAATAAATTAAACTCGAAGATTATGTAATTAACAGATTCTGCAGATGGTCAACTCTTGGGTTGTGGCGCCTACCAGAATGGTGAAAGTACTTTTATCTGAACGATGATGATGGAGGCAGCAAATACTTCTGAAACGTCCACCAGACTACAATACTCTACAACCCAAAAGACAGCTACATCCATACTCTCAGTCATAAAAACCTCAAATCCTACTAAAAATTCTTGTGTCCTCTTTCAGATAAAAACTCAATTTGTAGGCCTAATTATTATTATTATTTAGACGAGCTTCGACTTCAAAGTGTTAATAAGTGTATTTATGTTCTATACAAGTCCAATAGTTTTCGCTGCTTTTATGGGCCTAAGGCTAACCTTTGTATGGAAAAACTTTTAAATCATTAAGACCATTTTTAGGTGTCACGAATATTCCTCAAACAAATAAATAAAATATTTACTGAAGAATTAATCGCAACATCATTTTAGCTCACAGACATACATGTAAAACATCTTATTAATTCGACCTTCGCTAAAATATATTTACTAAAGTACAGATAGAATTCTTTGTTTATCCAGCAAAGGTAATAGAGGTCTATCTCAAGTTTCTCAAATTATAGGGCTCTAAAGATAACAAGAACAAGTTGTTCAGGATTCTCCTTGTTTTACAAGTTATGGAACACCCTATTAAATGCGGTCGTACATTTCTTGTAGAAACCCCAATAGCAGGTACGAAACTCGCTCTTATTAATTAAGGAGATTGGCGCCGCGGGACGGAGGACATCTTGGCCCTAATAACAGATGAGGTTTTAAGAGCCGAAACAAATTCTAAAACAGCACATGTAACGTCGGACAGGTTATGAAATTCACAAACAAGACTTGAAAGAGTCTTTATTTTGAAGCTCACACACCAGCCTTTTAATAGGTTTTTTCGCACGAACAAAGGATGACAAAGCGTCATTACGAAAAATGTCCTCGAAATTGATAGTACATGCTTTTAATCACAGAGTGTTCTGATATCTGCGGTCTTCTGTGTTGTTAAACCGCGAATTCTTTTACGTGTATGCGATTTATTTATTAAGAATTTTGGTCATCACCTCAGAGTCTACACAGAGTAACAACCAGCAAGAACACAATCCACATTTCACAGCTACGAAAAACCTTAAATCTCACATAGCTTGTTACGTTAAATATCGCTATATTTCTGGACTGGATCCACCGTTCAGAATTCTAAAACGAGGCACTGCGTTCCGAGACCTGCCTCTGCTACCTTCTCACCTCGATCCAGCTACCTATTCGGCACAATTCATTAAAGCAGGTTCACTGAACCTTTTATCAGTTAATCTTCATGTACGAGGTACGATCGGAAAGTTTCCAAACTGTGTCAATAGAGGGCGAACCGGATGTAGTACGAGCTTCTGCCGCTAGGGGGTGCGGCCTACATTCATAGTGAATCAGTGTGCCAGCCGGCATCATCGAATTAGCATTTGTTTCTTAGTTACAGGCGTTTTGGTAGTGCATTACACCGACCCTCCTGCGATTTCGGAATGGCGGATTTTCATGAACAAAGAGTGTGCATCAAATTTTGCCAAAGACTCGCCAAAACGGCTACGGAAACCTATGAAATCCTAAAGCAAGCATTTGGGGAGTCCGCAATGGGTCGTGCACAAACGTTTGTGTGGCATTCACGTTTTAAAAATGACCGAACCTCTGTCGATGATG
>NW_019060202.1:159379-173507 GCF_000696155.1 Zootermopsis nevadensis
GTGAACATGAGTAATTTGCTACCCGTCTCAGTAGCAATGCGCCTAACGACGCACTTGTTACCAGGACATCAACTCAACTGTATTATACCAGACAGTTAATTGCAGAGATTTGATCTAGGTGTTGTGGGATTGTCATACTCTCGATTTAAAAGCACAGTACATACCCACGGTTACGTTGATTATCCTAACCATAGATTAGGGATCGGCAAGGGAAAGGACCTCAATCAGGAATCAGTTCTGGAGTTCATAACCAATTGGTCTGATGTAATCCATCTCGTCTATCCAAATTCCCGCTTTTCAAGAGGATTTTCGACAATGTTATGCTTTGTTGTTTAATTTTAACCGTCTAATCACAATAAAATATTTTATTAAATATTTAAATATTAAAATATTATTACTACAATTAACATTTAATATTTAAAATATATTAAAATATATTAAAATGATGCTCTTTCTATCGAAAATGTTCGATTTACAATTAGAGCATCATCTTTTTCACGACATGTTTCGGTTTTCAATGAACCATCTTCAGGTGTACAATCGATATAAATTGTACTTTATTATCACATTCATGTGATAATAAAGTACAATTGATCTAGAAGAGGATAATTTTCTGATATTTAATGGACATATGACAAAGGATTGCATTTAGAATATTACATTTGAATTTATATCGATTATACACCTGAAGATGGTTCATTGAAAACCGAAACATGTCGTGAAAAAGATGATGCTCTAATTGTAAATCGAACATTTTTATAGAAAGAGCATCATTTCAATATATTTGAAATATTTTAAATATTAAATGTTAGCTTTCTTTCTATTTCCCTTATCCTTGATTTAACTCTTATAACAATAGCACGCGAGACCTAAAAAACACTAACTCATTGTTTATACAAAATCCCGCACTCACCTTTTTTCATATTTATTTAGTACAAAAAATAAAATTGATTTTTACGTGTGAAACCTAATAAAACTAAGACTATTTTTACTGTTTTGCGAGTCAAAATATTAAGATCGTAAATTCGAAATCAAATCCTCTGCATTGTCGAGCTTTCATTTCTATTACTCTACTGGTTTATTCGTTATAAATTTACAGAAATAACCGTGTTTGTGACACTAACGTTCAACATTCTGTGCTGGCAACAACGGAGAACAAAGATTGGTTAAAATAAAGCTTTCTTAAACATCCATTTTTACGATGTTGAGCCTTGTATTCCGGTAAAGATTGACTGAAGTTTCAGAAGTGCTTACAGCCTCCATCATCGCCCTGAAGATGGAGGCATTAAGCACTTCTGAAACGTTCGTCAATTGTACCATACTACAAGGCGCAACATCCAAGATGATAGCCATCTTCATACTCGTCACCCTGAGAACACGAAATTTCACCTACAAGTTTCTTTAGAACTTCTATATTAAGCCTAACCGCAACGAATTTCATGAAAATAAAGCATATTTTTGCTAGTTTGGTGTTCATCGACGTTGATAAATGGCGTCTTTTAAGTAAAGTTTCTAAATCACAAGAGTAAATCGTAATTTCCCCCCCACCCCCACCCCCGTTTAGAAGGGTTTTCAACTGATTATTGGCAATATGTTTTTAGTAACAAACCAAACAGTTAACTAATTATTTTCTATGAGAATCCTGAGGTTTAATACTGCTAACGCAAAAGCTCGCTACCTGACTCCATCCTGCGATACACGCCCTTCATAAAATATCTAACAGGTTATTCTTATTATTCTGTTTCGAGTTTCCATTTGGTTGTATTATAATAATTTCATCCACCAAAACTTGTGAATATTTATTTCGTGCACTAGAGTTACATGTCTGGCCCACCAAACAGACTCTATGCAGTTTAAATTTAAAGAGTTTCATAAGATGGTAAAGTTGCGTCATATTGTGATATAATAAGTATATATTAAATCTTGTCCGCCTAATCACAATAAATTCTTATTAAATATTAAAAATATTACAATAATTAACATTTAAAATATTTAAAATATTAATATCGAATATTTCGATAAAGAACATCATTTAATATTTTTAAAATATTTTAAATGTTAATTATTGTAATATTTTTAATATTTAATAAGAATTTATTGTGATTAGACGGACAAGATTTAATATATACTTATTATATATAAAGAGTTTGTTTCCTACCAATCTAATTCACTTCTCACAGATCCAAATATTTTCTACAACGTTTTACTTTTAAATGACGTCTCTTTAGGATACTTCAGTTACAGCAAAACACGAAATAAGAAGACGATGTAATCAAACTCTAAATACCCACAATACAATAAAACAAATCATTGTAAAAAAAGTGAGGTTAAATACAAAAATCTGTTGCCTTACGTGCAGAATGAACTAAAATCTCTCATCTTTGTTGGTTGTTACATAAGATTCGTTGAAATTTAGAATCAGCTTGCAGGCCCGAAATCTGACGACTACCGCTGGAACTAATTATAATTAAGCTGTGAATGTATCGAACATCTTCGTTGCATTTCCAAGTGTGACTGCTTCTCTCCGCATGGGGTATACCGTGAGTTTCAACAAGATGTCTTGTGTTAATTAAAATAATAGGAGAGCCAAGAATCGAGGATGTAATTTAATCTTAGAAACGATCCAATCTTCTCTGCTTGAAGTCTTCGAGTCCAATTCAAATGTTTTCTCGCGCGGCGCGAGATTGAGCGAGAGGTGTGTAACAATGGCGATTGTGGTACGCGGTTCCGGTAGCTACCTGCCCCCCCGCGGCTAGAAATTGAACTGAATAACAAGATGTCTTGCGTACCTGCAGGAGTGCACAAAGAATTATCAGAATTTTCTTGTGGAGACCGTTGGAATGTACGGTCCGAATCTCCAGAGCGCGTCTTTGCTTTCTCACGTCACGAAATGTATTTTAAAAAAAAATCAGTATACGCTTTATTTAACCAATTTCGTCAGGTACGATCTCATACCCACTCACAGTTCTAAAACATACTACAATTGTATATTAAATATATATTAAATCTTGTCCGACTAATCACAATAAATTCTTATTAAATATTAAAAAATTACAATAATTAACATTTAAAATATTTAAAATATCAAATGATGTTCTTTATCGAAATATTCGACCATCATTTTTCACGACAAGTCGTGAAAAATGATGGTCTAATGTAAATCGAATATTTCGATAAAGAACATCATTTGATATTTTAAATAGTTTAAATGTTAATTATTGTAATACGACTGAAACATGTCGTGAAAAATGATGGTCTAATGTAAATCGAATATTTCGATAAAGAACATTATTTGATATTTTAAATATTTTAAAATGTTAATTATTGTAATATTTTAATATTTAATAAGAATTTATTGTGATTAGACGGACAAGATTTAATATATATTTATTATATCACAATATGACTCAACTTTACCATCTCATTCTACAATTGTTTAATCTTTCCAACAGGTAAGCAACGTGACCTCTTTTGATTTATTTTACATTTATATTAGGCCCATAATTTAATAGACTCTTACTTAGCAAAGTGTCAATATAGTGTCCTTAAACTAGATCCATTAAGCAAAATAGAGAAGCTACTACTCGTGAGATTCCCCTTTTTATATTAAATCAGAAGATATATCACCGTGTTCACAAAAGACCTCCGCCATGGACCAGGTTTATCCTATCCACATTCCCATATAACATTTGTTTAAAAATCAGTTATAATTTTAGCCTTCCATCTACGCCTTGGTCTCCCAAGTGGTGTCTTTCCTTCAGATATCCCGATAAATTTTTTCGAAGTATTTGTTATCGCACCCACGTATTGGAACTCGAACCAAGGACAAATTATAGAATTAATGTCCTCGGTTTGTGTAATCTCCCTACCGAGACAGACGACTTTGTTCTTGGAGACGTTCTTATACCATGATTAGTTTGCTATTGAAGCTAATCTCGGCGAGACTCGAACCCAGTAAGATTTTAACAGTTTCTTACCGTAATAAAATTCCTTTCTGTGTTCAAGAAATAAACATGAAAAGTTTGGAGAAAATTGGTGTATCCGTTCTCCAGTTTTAAGCGAACATACGTGCCTCTTTAAGGTTTACATGCGTCATGTTTGTGTTTTGGATTAAAATATATAATAAAATACAGGTCAATACACAAAACCATATTTGGGTGTTAAAATTTAAAATTTAAATGTTAAAATTTAAAATTTTAAATTAGCGCTATTCATCACTATAAGGATGTTACATTTGCGCGCTTTCATTCATTTCACAACATGTTTCGATGTAATACATCATCTTCAGGTGTTGTTTTTTATTTAAAACTATTTTATATTAAATGCATGCCTTTCAATAATTTATTATTGTAATATGTGTTTCGCTGGTCTTCTCACATATTACAATAATAAATTATTGAAAGGCATGCATTAAAATATAAAATAGTTTTAAATAAAAAACAACACCTGAAGATGATGTATTACATCGAAACATGTTGTGAAATGAATGAAAGCGCGCAAATGTAACATCCTTATAGTGATGAATAGCGCTAATTTAAAATTTTAAATTTTAACATTTAAATTTTAAATTTTAACACCCAAATATGGTTTTGTGTATTGACCTGTATTTTATTATATATTTTAATACGTGCCTCTATGTACATAACCATACAAACCTTCGTGTCTCTGTCATAAACTACATCGTGTTCCAAGAAAATGTATCGATTTATTTGTGATTTATGTATCAATGCTGCCAATAACTCAGGGCAAATAGCGTCGAATGATAGAATGATGGAAACAAATGTGGAAATAAATGGCCTCGTCCACACTTAAGGTATTATCCCATCAGTTTATTGGGGAGGTCTGAGAAAAACTACGGAAAAAAGGAATCAGGTTCGCCAATTTCTGATCCAGCATTTGAACCTCGGATCTCCCCGTTACGAATCTTGAGCGCCATCTACTCGGTTGCGATGTTCGGCGTATCTTAATTCCTCGCAATGTGAAACAGTTATTCATTTCTTTAATAAATTCTTTGTTAAAGAACTTGAAAATTCATTAATGTCAGCTACGGCTGTGTAGAGAAATATATTTTAGTCTGCGCACGAATTGCAAAATTGAGTCTTTCATTCATTGACCAATCTCTCAGTTTTTATGTATACTTCAGTTCCAAAACCACAATAAACCTTGATTATATTCAAATATAAAAACGCAAACAAACAAATTTACTATTAACACTACAAAAAAGACACTAGTGTCATACGCGTTTCAACCTCAAGAGGTCATCATCAGGGAGATTAATTCATTTAATCAAAATGGTTTAAAATTGGTCTAAATACGGTTTAGAAAATAAATCATGAAGTGGATTTATTTTACAAAAGAATATCAAGTAACATTACACTAGATTATATTCAATTTGTTAAAATATATTGAGAGAAAATTGCATGTTGATACATGTACTTACAATAAATCACGTAATTTACATGAAGCTCAGTTTGAAATTAATAAATTCTCTCAAAAATGACCAATCGCACAAAAAAGTGGATACACGATATAAAACGTAGGCCTAGTTTTTATTGCGATATAAAATTTTCATTTCAAGTATTTTCTTTATGAGACATTATTAATGAAATATGAGTGGAAGTAATTTACGCTTGCATAAAATGTAATTTTCATAAACTTGTCAACAGCAAAAATTTACGATTACGCAATTTATTTTACATTTACTATTTTGTCAGCTTAGAAACAGCGAGTTTTGATATCGAGGTCGGCTGAAAAATTACAACTAATATGTTTTAAAAGTAGTCTACGCGTATGAGATGAACAGACGAACTAATTCATTGCTTTCCAGGACGGGATTTTCACGTGAAACACAGCATAAGGATTTAGCTGCGTCGTAACGGATATCATCTATCAAATTTTAAGAATGATTAAATGTGTCAAAATATAACCAATATACAAATTATCCCACAAAAATATATTTATGTAATTGATATATATTGAAGTAAAAAAATTACTGAAACATGAAAAAATTATGGTCTAATGTAAAATCGAATATTTCGATAAATAACATCATTTAATATTTTAAATATTTTAAATGTTAATTATTGTAATATTTTAATATTTAATAAGAATTTTATTTTCCAGGACGGGATTTTCACGTGAAACACAGCATAAGGATTTAGCTGCGTCGTGACGGATATCATCTATCAAATTTTAAGAATGACTAAACGTGTCAAAATATAACCAATATACAAATTATCCCACAAAAATATATTTATGTAATTAATATATATTGAAGTAAAAAAATGACTGAAACATGAAAAAATGATAGTCTAATGTAAAATCGAATATTTCGATAAAGAACATCATTTAATATTTTAAATATTTTAAATGTTAATTATTGTAATATTTTAATATTTAATAAGAATTTATTGTGATTAGACGGACAAGATTTAATATATACTTAATATATAAAAAAATAGCATTAAATTGGAATCTGTCTTTTTAAAATCGCTATTGAAATAAATATACGTGAAGAAATTTATAAAAAATTTCGTGTATCTTAGCTGTCTCATTTCTATTGTTCTTTTACTGTCAGGGTCTGCATTCTGTTGGGTGACTGCATGTTACAAACAGACGTTTCATCCAAGCCATCGTAATCGGTGCATTGCAAAATAACAATTTTTATAAATGAACCGTTAAATCCATGCTGTGGCTGGCTGACAGGGTTTCGATAGCCAGAATATATCTCTCTCTGCATCATCAATTTCAGGCCTTTCCTCAGGCCCGCCCTGGCTTCTAAATTACAAGAACCGAGAAAGTGTTTCTAGAGGAAAAATGTTCGGAGCATGAATCTAAACAGACATCTCCATATAATGACATATTTAAGAATGAGTGGAGTTATACCAAATGCTTCAATGTCGTAGTGTTTAAGAACCAGGACAAAGTTACCTTTACATGTAGCTTACATTTACAACATTTCATCCCGTGTGAATGTTTGTGCTGAATTTTAAAAATGCAATCTCCCCTTCAAGAATATGCTGGCCTAAAATGCCATTTCATACTACAGTGTGTTTGGAAACAATAGTTCCTCGAGAAACAGACATCGCTTCACACACACACACAGGAAATTGCAATGTCACATTTGTCAGTAAATGTTGTATATCCCTGATTGGTTTTATTCTTTTCCATTCCACACTCTCGCTCGTCGGTTCTCTTTTGTCTTCGTGTTTTCAACTGTTGAAGGTTTCGCTTCTGAATGTTGTTTTGCTTTAATTTATATTTTCATTTGATGATTTCTTTCCAGCAGATCAACCAGTTACTGTAACAAGAAAACGCACAATGGAGCAGTCAGATAAATGAAGGAAAGAAACTAATTCCACTGAATGTGAGGACAGGCCGGACGATATCAGCCGAGTTTTGAAGCATCTGGATCGGTCGAGTCCCGACCTAATGAAGGCCCCAATCTGTTAAAATAATTCTACTTCAAGCTGAAAGGAACTGACTCCATACCATAAGATCTTCCATCACCAGTTACGTATTCCACTGACAAATAAATTGTCTTTGTGGAACCCGAAGGTACTAACATCACCGTCATTGCGTCATACTACGAGTATTTTCAATTATATTTCGCATCTTCACAACTGATCAATTAAAATTATTTCGTCCATCCATCTACGAGGTGCGATCGGAAAGTTTCAAGACTGTGTCAATAGAGGGCGAACCGGATGTACTACGAGCTTCTGCCGCTAGGGGGTGCGGCCTACATTCATAGTGAATCAGTGTGCCAGCCGGCATCATCGAATTAGCATTTCTTTCTTAGTTACGGGCGTTTTGGTAGTGCATTACACCGACCCTCCTGCGATTTCGGAATGGCGTGTGCATCAAATTTTGCCAAAGACTCGCCAAAACGGCTACGGAAACCTATGAAATGCTAAAGCAAGCATTTGGGGAGTCCGCAATGGGTCGTGCACAAACTTTTGGGTGGCATTCACGTTTTAAAAATGGCCGAACCCCTGTCGATGATGACGAGCGTTCTGGACGACCATCTTCGAGGACAACGCCCGAAAATGTTACGAAGATTCGGCAGGCCCTTCACGAAGATCGACGTCGTACCATCGACGACTTGTGCGACATTGTTGGGATAGGCTATGGGGCCTGTCAGCTGATTCTAAAGGAAGAACTCCACATGCGACGCATCCTGTCTGAGGACCAGAAGCAGAATCGACTTGACTTCTCGTTTGTCAGGAGCTCAAAGATCTTGCAAGAACCGACCCCAACTTCCTTTCTAAGCTCCGTGTGACTTCTTCCTCTTCCCAAAGATGAAAATTCAGCTAAAGGGAAGGTGATTTCAGACGATAGAAGAGATTCAGGCAGAATCGCAGATGGTGCATGACAGGCTGACAAATGTCGTATGTCTCTAAACTGTTATCTTTCCATAAACGTTTCTAACCAAAATTTTGCATCCACTTCTTGTTTACTCAAAACGTTCCATGTCTCTCCCCAGTCCCAATATTCTTCTTCAACCATAATGCCAGAGTGAAAAATACTCCGAAGATCTTCGTCTTTATTTTTCTCCGTTGTATGTCTACTTCGTTTGGTATAAATTTTCCCCAGCTGAACATTTTTTTCCAAATAGGGATAAGTCTACTTTCATTGTAAATCAAAATTGAAATCAGTTTTCAGAAGGACTTCGTGTACACATGTAAGACCAATTTTGTAGCTCTCATCCTTAGTCTAGGCACAATAATCCCTTCAAAATACATTTAATTTTGTTGTTCAAATAAATTCGTAAAACTTCATAACTTTACATGCATGGGTACGTTAGGACAGAAAGCTTCGTCTGATATTAAGAAATTATAAATCTTTCGCTTACATATTACATCACTTCTTCTATACTCGCTTAAACACGTTGCCTCAGAGAAATTAACTTTAGGATATATCCACTTGCCAGAAGAATTAATTTTTATATTAAGATGGTTATCTTCTAATTTGTAGAGCAGTCTAGTCTGAAATAAGTTTATCGACGTTTAAAAGGTAATCATAGCATTCACGATGAAGGCAGCAACACGTCTGAAACGTCGGTAAACGACACTACACGGCGTAAAAACCCAAAAGAGAACCATCTTCATACTCGCCACCTTAAAGACCTGACGTTTCATTAATTTATATAGCTTTTTTTACATTTATTTTGTTTTATGAGTGCTCACACAGATAGGCCAATGATAGCAGTTCTCGAGAAAATGTTACTACTAAAGCATCTGATTTTAACTACCCTCCGGATTCGGCCTACTGAAAACATAAGACGCTCATAACATCGGACATGTGAAAGTCATTTGAGGGCCGAATCTATTAACACGAGACGACTGGAGCTACACTGAAAATATCTCGTATGTCTGTCGGGGTTATTTATGACATCTTACAGCCCATAAAAACAGGTTGTGGGAACACTGATCCAAATCATTTTACTTTCTGATAAAAATAAATAAGATGAGAGGAGAAGTCATCGTTCTTACATCCAGATAAACCTTTTGACAGTCGCTTTCAAGTGCCTGGAACAGAGAAAGGCGTCCGATGGACCTTGTCGATGTAACTTAAGTGTTCGATACAATCGTTTTGACTGTGGGTGGATTATAATATATATAATGCGCAGAGAATTAAACTAATAATTAATTATAAATCTGAATCGTTTAACGAGATGTAAAAGGTTGTTAGATCCGCATCGATGTGTTATGTTTTGTTTTATTAATGCAGGTCCACCCATCATCCCGCACAGGTCAGGTCATCGATTTCTCTTCAATGCCTGCAAAAGTGAACTACGGTACAAGACAATAACACGATTGATAACATGAAATACTCAGTTTTCGTTACACAGTACTTGACAGTATATGAGCTCACTGGGTGATTAGCAGTTGTTAAATTAATTTCTGTGGTCAGAACACGTTAGAAGGGTTATTTATTTATTTCGTATTCAAATACACACCATTCAAAGTAGAAATTATTAAATAGAGTAATATTAATAATATAGAAATAAAAAATGAGGTGGGGGAAAATTTAGTATAGAATAAATATAAAAGTAAATATACAACATATATACAAAACTATTTTTGAAACCAATATCGTGCATGAAGAATGGCAATGTCTGTACATGTAGCCAAATCTTCGCTTGTTCAGGGAGAATCTAAGATGGGGCAAGCCAGGATGTGATCCATTGTCTGTGTTTGTCCACAGGAACACAAGGATATCCCCACCTCATTAGGTTTGCCGCACGACTGCCAGTATATGTACGGAGTCTGTTTAAAGTTTTCCAGGTAGGCCAGTCTAATTCAGAACCTGGAGGAAGGATTTCCTTGGGCTCTAGGCCCTGAAGGTCCTGGGTGTCTATTTCATCACTTCTTATTTTCCATAGCTTGGTTCTTTCATCTTTCCGGTTCCCCTGGAGTGGTGAGGTTCTGGCAAAGGAAATTCCTTCTAGATTTGAGTCTTTGGTTTGGGAGAATTTGCCCATGTAAGGGGTGTCTTTGTTAGAAGGATGAAAAACATTAGGACACACAAAGAAACTTTTTTATCGCAGACCAGTCTCAAGCAACGACCTGGGCAACCATTAATTAGTTATGATTCTTGTTTAAAATTGTAATATTTAATTTTTGTATTTCGTAATTTTAAACAACAGACGGTCGATCGCGTCCAAACAAAATATTCTAGAGCACTTGAATAAAAATTTACTTGGATATTATCCATCGTCTAGTAATAAAACGTAAAACGACGTTTCGGAGATGGGGCTCTATCTCCGTCTTCAGGTTCCTACTCAGTTGGGCCCACTAGATAGAGCAAATCCCCATCTCCGAAACGTCGTTTTACGTTTTATTACTAGACGATGGATAATATCCAAGTAAATTTTTATTCAAGTGCTCTAGAATATTTTGTTTGGACGCGATCGACCGTCTGTTGTTTAAGAGTTCTGTTTCTCAGCCGGGGATTTGCAAGTTGTAGCTAAGAGGTCCGGGAGTTGAGGAGATCCTACCCTTCTATCTTTAGCTTTTAAGCATTTTCGTCTCATTTTCCAAACTGGATAAAAAAAACTGACAAAAACCCACCCATTCTCTCTATATTTAAAAATAATATAGGATAATTTTGAAAACGCGGTCCGCGGCACAAGAAAAATTTTAGAACCACTCTCGTATGCTATTAAATGGGTAACAACCTGAAGCAGAAATAGATACCTTATTGAGATTTCAGTTTCTTCCCGTAGCGAGTATAAAGAAACTTGTGTTCTGGTATGTTGCACTGTATATGTTTCCATTATCGTCCTGATGATGGAAGCAGCAAGCACCTCTCAAACGTCTACCAGACTACACGCGTTAAAACCCAGAAGACAGACATCTTTTAAGAATTAATTTATTATTTTAAAACTGCATTGTTCTGCACTGCAATTGGTACCTTCAGAAAACATCACAAAAACATAAAAATCTTTACTTGTATTTGATAAATTCTGATAAGAAAGAAACAAAATCCTTCTTGGCGCTTAAAATTATGGTTCCAGCAGGCACCACTAGGCATCAATTTGAGCAGGTGACTGATAAACACTGCTTTCATGCGGTAAAATGAACAACTAATTTCTAAAATGGACAGTGAGCTTCATTGCCCATGGGTACCTTTAACAGTGGGAAACCACCCTGTATGTAATAAGTCACACTGTTAACCACACTTACCCCAAATCCCACCACTGAATTGTTTGTTACAGACAGGAGGAGTGGCACATGGCCTGTGGACCCACGTTTCGCCTTTTCTCTAGTTTGACTTTCTCGAACACAATACTTCTCGATTGATCGACACTGATCGAGTATCGTGGCCGAGTCATTAACGTAGGTTTTGTCGTCAGTATATAAATTCCGGTACCGCCATGACACCTTCATAGTTCGCCCCTACACTAAGCCATCTTAATCAACTCCACATCATCTCAAACTGCTACTCTAAATTCATGCTAAATTAGTTTTCAAAATAAAGTGTGGCCCGCAAATAATATATACCAATGCACTTTTATTAATCAGCACAGATCAATGTTTCTAAACCTGGGGGCTGCCACCGATGAGGGCCTGGTGGGATAATTAAGGAGGTAAATTATAAAATGTAAATCATATTATTAAAATATTAGGAAATAAGAAAAATTATGGATATTTCTTTACTATAGGTGGTTTAGTGAAGATGGCTGTAATCAGGGCGATGATGGAGGCAGCAGGGACCTCTGAAACGTCGGTAAACTTCTACCAGACTACACGGCCCAACAAACCAGAAGACAGTTATTTTCAGACTCACCACCGAGAAAACCTCAAATCCTACACGTGGCTTATCGTTAATAAAAAGGCAGATCATAAGAGAATACTAATTATTAAAATTAATTACAATTATTTATTTTAATCCGTCTTATCACAATATTTAAAATTTATTATAATTAAGATAATAAAATACCATTGATGTTCCATATCGATTGATCGATTTACATTTTGGAACATTTTACACAACATGTTTCAGTTTTTATAAAACCATCATCAGGTGTAAAATATCTACGAACTTAAAACTCAAATATGATTCCATTTGGTGATGTTTTCATTGCGTTTGTTTTTCATTTTTGGGCGGAGATGTTGTTTTTTCTTAAATTTTATAAGACGGATTAAAATAAATAATTGTTATAATATTCACAATATGACGCAATTACACTATCTTATAAAATTAATTAATTAAAAAGTACAGAAAAATGTTTGTATAAAATTAGATGAAAATATGAGAATAGAATCAGTATTATATTTTGTAAATAGTCAAGTTGGTACATTTATAATTACAGGAAGCCTTCCTTATAGAGAGCTCAAATCAAGAGATCGAAAAATCAAACCACAGTTGTAAAGCCTCAAACAAAGAAGGTAATTTTGCGATATTTGAGGTTCTCGCGACGGTAAATTTATCGATGTTATTATGGATTGTGACGCCGTGTGGGCCTTGTAGATAGATACAGACGTTTCGGAGGAACCCAGAACAACAACATTGGCAAAAAAAGTAACTGGTCTCATTTAGATTCTTGAATAACCTGTGGGTTCCTATTCACCAAAAAAATTAAATGTAGGAACGTGAAACTAACTCTATATATAAATGACATTCTTATATAGAGTTAGTTTCAAGTTTAACCTCCCAAAATTCTCTTGCAATAATTTATTTTCGTAATTTTATAACAGCTGTTAGTGTTAACAGAAAAAGTTTCACAACGAAATGAAAGGAAAAAAAAAGGTTTGTCCTCTTGATTTATGACTCGGCCATCCTCACGTCCATCAGTAACAACTTCGTCAGACCAGCAGCGACTTTGTTTCCAGCAAATATTCAGGAAACTCAAAACAACTTAGGAACAAAAGGAATTTATCTCTGTCAGAACTTCGAAACTCAGGTTTTTGATAACACAAATTCCATGTTTCGGTACAAATACGGAGTGCAAAGGTAGTTAAGGGCATAATGAAGGCAGGTTTACCGTAAAATCAAAACAAGAAGTTTGCACACCATTTTCAAAATCGATTTCAGTAACCGCGTATTGGTGGTATGATATTTGCAAATGATGCATAGTAAATATTGCTACATAATTTAAGAATACTATCATAATTATGAAACCATTAAATCTGATCGACTGCAATCAGAATTATATTATAAAATTAAAGATAACTTGATCGTGGATGTACAAACATTACATCAGAAGCAGACAAAATCAAATATCAGCATTTATGTAAAGTTAAATTTTACTTATAAATCTTGGATTTAATTTATTCAGCATAAAGTATGTTGAAGAAAGGTAGATGTTTACTAATGTTTCTGAGGACATACTGCCTCAGTATGACCTCTGAAAAGTTGGTAAACATCTACCAGACTACACAGCGCAACAACCCAGAAGATAGAAATCTTCATACTCACCGCCCTGATGACGGAGGCAGTATGACCTCTGAAACGTTGGTTAACATCGACCAGACTACACAGCGCAACAACCCAGAAGACAGAAATCTTCATACTCTGATGACGGAGGCAGTATGACCACTGAAACGTTGGTAAACATCTACCAGAATACACAGCACAACAACCCAGAAGATAGAAATCTTCATACTCATCGCCCTGATGA
>NW_019060202.1:173853-187776 GCF_000696155.1 Zootermopsis nevadensis
CCAGAAGACAGAAATCTTCATACTCTGATGACGGAGGCAGTATGACCTCTGAAACGTTGGTTAACATCGACCAGACTACACAGCGCAACAACCCAGAAGACAGAAATCTTCATACTCATCGCCGTGAAAACCTTAAATCTTACATATAAATTATGTTAATAAACATTACAGTTATAACCACTTACAACCCGTTGATCATCATTAAAATAAGCATCTGTCCAGTTTATTTACATTACATTTCTTAAATTGGTTTGTAGTTTGTTTAACGACAATTTTTCAGTCTCAGACTCCATAGCGTCGAACATCGTTTCGTGATTTCAAATGACCTTAGCTCCTTCTTGCCCTCCCTCGATTTATCGATTGTATACGAGGTTCTCGAAGCACCGCGATTATATCTGAATAGATATCATACATCTAAATCCTCGACAGAAATCACAGACCTCGTCTTTTGTTGCATAAAAGGTGTGCATAATATAGTTTCCAAATTTATAATAATAACTACAGCCTAATACTGGTTTTCGGTTAGCTGGGCAAATTAGAGGCAAGCCTTCCGCGTTCATGACTCCTGAGACATGACAATTTATGATACTCGTATCGTGCATAATGTCGAGTTGCAGCTGTAATCCGAGTGAGTGTCTTTTGTTTGTAAAAGGCTACTCAACTGCTTTGGATGACAGGTTGAAGCGTATATACTGAAACCAATTTAACCTGAAATTTAATAGAAACTGATCTTAAACATCACCAGAAGTCATCACGTATCATTATACCGCCAAGAAGTGTTCTTTTTTTCAACTAACTGACATGTTTTCCTCTACACATGCAATGTTTTGTTCTGTCTCTGTGTTGATGTATCTCATTGTTCTGTTCTGTCTCATTGTGATGATGTATCTCATTGTTCTGTTCTGTCTCATTGTGATGATGTATCTCATTGTTCTGTTCTGTCTCATTGTGATGATGTATCTCATTGTTCTGTTCTGTCTCATTGTGATGATGTATCTCATTGTTCTGTTCTGTCTCATTGTGATGATGTATCTCATTGTTCTGTTCTGTCTCATTGTGATGATGTATCTCATTGTTCTGTTCTGTCTCATTGTGATGATGTATCTCATTGTTCTGTTCTGTCTCATTGTGATGATGTATCTCATTGTTCTGTTCTGTCTCATTGTGATGATGTATCTCATTGTTCTGTTCTGTCTCATTGTGATGATGTATCTCATTGTTCTGTTCTGTCTCATTGTGATGATGTATCTCATTGTTCTGTTCTGTCTCATTGTGATGATGTATCTCATTGTTCTGTTCTGTCTCATTGTGATGATGTATCTCATTGTTCTGTTCTGTCTCATTGTGATGATGTATCTCATTGTTCTGTTCTGTCTCATTGTGATGATGTATCTCATTGTTCTGTTCTGTCTCATTGTGATGATGTATCTCATTGTTCTGTTCTGTCTCATTGTGATGATGTATCTCATTGTTCTGTTCTGTCTCATTGTGATGATGTATCTCATTGTTCTGTTCTGTCTCATTGTGATGATGTATCTCATTGTTCTGTTCTGTCTCATTGTGATGATGTATCTCATTGTTCTGTTCTGTCTCATTGTGATGATGTATCTCATTGTTCTGTTCTGTCTCATTGTGATGATGTATCTCATTGTTCTGTTCTGTCTCATTGTGATGATGTATCTCATTGTTCTGTTCTGTCTCATTGTGATGATGTATCTCATTGTTCTGTTCTGTCTCATTGTGATGATGTATCTCATTGTTCTGTTCTGTCTCATTGTGATGATGTATCTCATTGTTCTGTTCTGTCTCATTGTGATGATGTATCTCATTGTTCTGTTCTGTCTCATTGTGATGATGTATCTCATTGTTCTGTTCTGTCTCATTGTGATGATGTATCTCATTGTTCTGTTCTGTCTCATTGTTTTGTATCTTATCGTAGGACACTGCCACCGGGTATAAACCCATTTGCAGTCAATAATAAATAATAATAATGATTGTACGGTAATGACTCCGTCGTGCGAACCTCGTTTGTTAGGTCAGAATGCATCAAGATTTTCTAAAGGTTTTTGATAATGGTTCCTTCATTAGACCAATAAAGTGTTGGGCACTGTCCAACGTTTCCAGTTAAAATGGGTCGTCTGTGGTGTACTTTACACAGGCTATACGATTTTTAAGCTTGCTGTACTCCAGTGTTGTTGTTGTTATTATTATTAACATTATCAATATATAATTAATAAATGAATTGAATTGAATTATTATTACTGTGATGGAGTAAGACTATGTCTCTGTGGAAGTGAGGTCCCTTACTGGCCAATAAACTGGTGGCATGTGACCCTTATTAGGAGGTAGTTGAATAGCCCTGTCCCCACTCACAGAAGTTTCTTTACGTCATTAACCTATATGCAACGATTACCATGCAGAAAGTGATGGGACCAGGTGTCTAATCCAAAAAATCCTTCTTCATGCTCCGAAAATTTACTGAAGTAAAATTAGCATTTGAAAGAAGACCAAAAACTGGCATAGGCCTACGCTATATTTAAAAAAAAAAAAAATTTAAACATCTGAAATATAAACCTGTCTACTTTAACTTCAGTCTTCTACCTCTCATAATCATTTAAGACAACATATTTTGGAGTCGCTTGTACTACTAACACGAGCAGAGTTAGAAAGTGGACAGGGTGTGGTTCAATTTGTAGCAGACATACTACGATAGTTTCCATTTGAAATTCTTTACGATTTCCTGATCTTTTCTAAACTTTGTGTGTGTTTAATCCGTATACAAATATGTTTTTGACAAATAACAGTAAAAATAAGTCGGTACTCTGTTTCAAGATATAAATTATATTGATTGACATCTGACGAAGGATTGCATTTAGGATATTACATTGTAGTTTATATGGATTATACACCTGAAGATGGTTCATTTAGAACCGAAACATGTAGTGTAAAAGGTGATGCTCTAATGTAAATCGAACATTTCGATAAAGAGCATCATTTTAATATATTTTAAATATTTAAATGTTAATTGTAATAATATTTTAATATTTAATAATAATATTTTATTGTGATTAGACTGATAAAATTGAGCAAGTATATATTCAACACAATATGACGCAACATTATCATCTCATAAATTATATTGTTCACAAAGCCAATAAAACACGGGGGTAAGATTATCTGCCCCTTGTAATTTTAATTTATATTCATCGATAATTAATCTCCGAGAGCACAATTAATCAATTAGCCTCCCGAGAACGCAGCAGAAGTTTTGAAATTATGTAAAGACGGAAATCGTATGTCACAGAAATATCAAGTCAAAGAATCAGATGGGTTTAAACATGATTTTATACCGTCTGTAGATACAGTTTAAATATTATTTTTAAATGGTATATTAACAACTGTAAATGGTAGACGTGCGATTACAGAATTCGTGTGTACGAACTCAAAATTCACATGAGTGAAATGCCAGATAATTTCGGGCCCTCGTCCATCACTTCCAAAAGAGTAACCACTAATTTTCGAAGTTTAAAGATTTTTAATGATGATGCTCTATAACAGACTTTTGGACTTTAACCACCGTCTAAATTACAAAATTATAACGTTTCGGAAGCTGATTTATGCTTCCATCTTCAGGTAGAAAGAACGAAGAGTACAGGTAGCCTATCTATTGAGTCCTCTAGTGTAACTAGCGTTAGATATGATCCGGTGCCAATATATAGACTCCCTGTACTCTTCCTTATTTCTACCTGAAGATGGAAGTAGAATCCGGTTCCGAAACGTTGTTTTATAATTTTATAATTCAGATAATAAACAAAGTCAAAAACAATTTAACGTAAGCATTCGACTGAAATTATTGCAGCTCACAGAAAAGAACTGCTCGTAGAACTTCAGCCATAATGTGATATACTTTTATGGCACGCCCTATACTTCGCGTTTCTTGTATTTATTTCACATTTATTTTGTCTGGTATGGCCTCTGCGCAGTGAGGGGTTGAGAAAGTGTAAAGAATGTGACTTTACAGCTCGCTGATCTGATATAATAGTTTAAGACACATTTTCTCTACTCACGAAAGCCAATTGGTCTGTATACCTTTAACAAATTCAACGCCTACTCTGAGAGTTATAACACAGAAGTTCATATAAAGCACAGATGAACATATATTACAAAGAAGTGGCGTTATCCTGAAGAACTCTTGTTCCAACGTGTGAGCCATAACACCTTAAGAAAACCAGAAGATGTGGTCTCTGGATGTTTTATATGAGACAACAGCTCAGATATTCAACGTTGTTTATGACGACTAATTTATTATTTAATAAGCTCGGAAAGTGTATTCTGTATCGGAATACACATGTTGTCCTCAGGTGTTCTTTGCAAAGTGCGTTTAGACGTATTAAATCCGTCTTGTCCTACAGTTCCCACTTTGGCCACCAGATCGCAGCACCTAAATGTCTACCTCACGATTTTCTCCTCAGTCATTTTGTTGTCACTATGAAATCGTGCACAGATCAAATTTCGTCAAAATCCATGAAGTGGTTATCGAGTTGAAACAAGTAGACAGACAGACAAATCAGCGTATAATTCATTCTCGCTATGAAATTTGCGTAAAGAATTCATAATAATTTAAACTTTTGATTTTGTGTTCTCAGACACAAACAGAATTTACAGAATAGAATGTAATAAACTGGTTTTAATATTTCGAAAAGAAAAAAAAAGACATGAGAATATTCTTCTGGACATTTTTCTCACATACATTTGTCAGCTTCAGAGACGTTACCTAATAAGATCGGGTAATGTGTGTTGTATGTTAGGTTACAAAATCCACATAACATTATAATGGTGTGTAAAATCATATACATGTAACAGTGGAATAAATGTATGGAAAGATGCACTCCAATTTTTAAACACAGAGATGACCGTCTTCTGTGGCGTTGCTCCGTGTAGTCTACCACAGTGGTATTCAACCTGGGGTACGCGTACCCCTGGGGGTACGCGAAGACATCTTAGGAGGTACGTGAAATTTAAAAAATATATATTATTTTATGATAAACACTGAATAATCAGTAATGTAATTTATTTAATTTATTTTAGTTGTACATTATATACTATATATAACTTGAATTATACACCAACGACTTTGGGGGTACAAAGTTGAAGAGAAATTATATCTGGGGGTACGCGAAGACATCTTAGGGGGTACGTGAAATTTAAAAAAAAAATATTTTATGATAAACACTGAATAATCAGTAATGTAATTTATTTAATTTATTTTCGATGTAGATTATATACTATGTATAACTTGAATTATACACCAACGACTTTGGGGGTACAAAGTTGAAGAGAAATTATATCTGGGGGTACGCGAAGACATCTTAGGGGGTACGTGAAATTTAAAAAAATATTTTATGATAAACACTGAATAATCAGTAATGTAATTTATTTAATTTATTTTAGATGTAGATTATATACTATTCATAACTTGAATTATGCACCAACAACTTTGGGGGTACAAAGTTGAAGAGAAAATATATATGGGGGCACGCAAAGACATCTTAGGGGGTATGTGAAATTTAAAAAAATATATATTATTTTATGATAAACACTGAATAATCAGTAATGTAATTTATTTAATTTATTTTAGATGTAGATTATATACTATGTATAACTTGAATTATACACCAACGACTTTGGGGGTACAAAGTTGAAGAGAAATTATATCTGGGGGTACGCGAACAAAAAAGGTTGAATACCACTGGTCTAGCAGATATTAACCAAAATTTCAGAGGTGAAATGTTGGCCAATTTCTACCAGATTGCTTGGCGACAGTCTCCTTCATATTCGCTACCGCGAGAGCCTTGAAGCACACATATTTTCCAAATGCCTTTTTCGGGATCTTTATGTTCTATCATCGCAGAAAACACATTACTGACATCCCTAAACAACAGCTAAGTGTTCGATGATGACGAACAGACTCGTTTAATGTTTCCTGAAGTTTAGGAATCTCCTGTTTCGCCTCTTCAATGTTTTATCTGCATGAAGAGAAAATGTCTTCAGCGCACAGCTGCTTCTAAGAAATCGGTGCAATGTGACCATCATGTTCATGTTATTTGTGGGATACGATGTGAAGACTAGAAGCACGAAGGAAGGGAACAGAGAAGCAGATAACCAGAGAACACAATCACGCACACCGAGGGAAAGATATAATGACAACAAATCTAAGATCCGTAGGTCGAGTGCCTTAAAATGGCCCAGGTTTTCAGAGGTCGATGCTGCCTCCATGATCAAGGCGATGGGTGACTTTATTAGCGTCCTGATGACGGAGGCAGCAACGTCCCTCGAAACGATTGTAAACTTTTACCATTCTACACGTCAAAAGAACCCAGAAGACAGCCATCTTCGTACTCACCGCTGTGAGAACCACAATTCCTACAGTTACTCAAGAGATGTCGTTAAAACGAGTTCTCCAGAGCGTTGACGAAATCCACGAACGCAAATAACGCTCACTAAGTTCAATGCCACGCAATAGATTAATGGAAGCGAGCAAATGAAGATTAATTTTTAAAACTATGGTTGTTTATGTGTTAAAATCAATATCGCGTTCCAATCTACATTTCACCTGAATCTGTAATTCTGAAACAGATAGGTTTATACGTGTGTAATAAATTAAGTTTCAATTCAATGTTTAGATTAACGATAAATAACACTTAACATGGAGGTTAAAATTCCTAATAGAGGCGTTATGTTGATGTTTTAACAGGTCAGTCTTTTAATTTTATAGAATATCTAACAGCTATACAGAATGCCTAAAAAATTAATATCACCAAATATAACGTTTGGGAAACTGCACTATATAAAATAGGAATCAATAAACGTGATAATTTTCGGTATAATATTAAAAATGCTTTCCGTTCCCGATTTATTTGTAGATGGTGATTTCCAATGTTTCAGTGGTTATGTGTTTCTTCGACACGTTTATTAACTCACAGCCTATGTGTATATGCGCCACTCTTCTTCTCAACTTCCCGTCTACTTCGTCATTCAAATTCGTCTCTGCTACAGTTCAGTTTATTTAAACTACCGCTGATGTGACGTTGCTTAGGAACCCGGCACAGCATAGAAGCACATTCCTTTCGGCCAAATGTTCTCTTCTCTAAAGCAAAAATTTGTCGTTCACGCGTAAGAAGACTTTCAAGAGCTGAGTGAAATTTCAGTAATAATATGGTTACTGACGTTTCAGAGAGCCACACCATCTCATGATGGAGGCAGTAAGCACCTATGAAACGTCAGAAAGTTTCTATCAGGCTACACGGCAGAATAACCCAGGAGACATCCATCAAATTACTTTGTTCATGGCATGAGATGGTAAAGTTGCGTCATATTGTGATATAATAAATATATATTATTTTAAATCTTGTCCGTCTAATCACAATAAATTCTTATTAAATATTAAAATATTACAATAATTAACATTTAAAATATTTAAAATATTAAATGATGTTCTTTATCGAAATATGGTGGTCTAATGTAAATCGAATATTTCGATAAAGAACATCATTTAATATTTTAAATATTTTAAATGTTAATTATTGTAATATTTTAATATTTAATAAGAATTTATTGTGATTAGACGGACAAGATTTAAAATAATATATATTTGTTCATGGCGTTCAAAAAATTCTCAAGAAATGGATCATCTTACGAAAATTTGGTTTATGACACAGAATATAGATGTCATTCATGTCTACAGTTTTTATTTTAAATATTTATCTGGTAAATACTTACTAACGTTGAAAAAAAATAATTTGTGTAAAATATATATCTGCAAATTTCTTTCTGCATTTAAGAGTTCGCCTTTTATAAAACGTTACGCAGGGCGTCGAATGTTCACGGATTCCTTGAAGCAAATTTAGGGTTGGACGGCTATTGTAAAAACACGGTAATGCCCCTTCGGATTCCATCAAAGGCTGGACTGAGCGACTACCGGTATCTTGAGAAAAAATTTTGGAGTTAGTTTAAAAACTCCGGCGTCACATCCGATAAAGTGTTCATGCACATTCCGAATGAAGTTGTTTCCACAAAAGAAATGCCCCACACAAATCTGAGCACTAATTACGTGGGATACTCAATTACTATTATTCTCTGATGCACGTAATTTGAATGACTATCTTAAAAAATCTCACGGCAGAGTATCAAGATGGTAGTCCCCCGGGGAATGATTCTGGAGGTAGGATGTGCCTCTGAAACGTCGTTAAACGTCTACCAACTAAGAAAACAATCAACTTCAGTTACCATAGATTTCGAAACAACGTTTCTTGATTTTCTGTCAGTGTTTCTAACTAAACGTCTCTCTGTACTTATACTTCTGAATAGTAGAATTATAATAGTCACCTTTTTGTTATTTGTATTTCTAAATTATAACCAGACTACTATTTATTTTATTTAGTGTTCTGTCTGACGACAGGTCCATATGAACAGGATCCTTCCATCCTTTTCTCGGACTGGGACCTGTTCATATACGTTCTTGGCAGATGATCCAGAAGGGGTTTGCCATTGCCTTCTTCTGTGTGTAAATGGAGTAATTGTTGGGATGCCACAGAGGAAAACTCCGTGTTGCCTAGACCACGGCCTTGCCCAACACAGGTTATAAATTCGGGCACCGCCGGGAATCGAACCCGAGACCCCCAGGATTACAAGGCCAGCGTTCTAACCGCTAGACCACCGTGGCGGTTACCAGACTACTAGGGAAGGATAATATTAAAATTAAACAATAATATTAAAATTCATCTTAAATAATACTATTACGTAGATCGGGTAAAACTGGTTCAGGACAGGTTTGAACAGTTATAATTATCGGATTACTTTACAAAATTAGCGATTTTCGAGTTAGACTGAAGGAAATCGTAACAAACCTTACATCACCGAATGCGATGACCGCCCTTAATGTGACTCCAGTCCCCTATCATTCAGTGTTTCTAAATAATTGTGAACAATTGATAGCTTTAAACCATTGTGTCACAAAGCTCCGAGCGACCGACGTATCAGCGTTGCTATGGAGCGAGACACAAGAGGGCATTAGTAACAGCACCACAGAGACGATAAATCAAGGAATTACGCTTAGCGTTTGTTTTAATATGGCGCCTATCGCTAGCAGCGCCCGCGGCAAGTGAGGGGAACTAAAACAAACCATTGTTGACTTTAAAAAAAAACAGATTAAGGTTAAATCGCGTCGCGTGGCTGTAGCCTTACTTATCCCTACCCTCTAAATTAGATTTTCATACTAAAAAGGTAGGATAGAAAAATGTTTTGAGGTTGGATTTGTTATGCAAAACGTTTCCATCTGAACGTACATTACTTCGAGGGTTCCAGTGTTTGTTACTCGTACGAAAGATAAGTATCACAGCTATGCTCTTGTAATTGGAACAAAATAATCTCTAATCAAAATGAAATTCCCCTGAAGGGAAACCAACATAAAAATGTGAATGCATCAGGAGCAGTGATAAAATTGCGTGTGTTTTGTTACAAAATGCTCTTAATTCCCCACTACTGCCTTCTAGCGACTATTACTCTAATCAAAATCTGCTTGTTCGCTTTGTATACAGACATCTGTTTTTTTTATTTATCTCCATTTTTAAAATAAACTAAAACAAATGACTGGAGAGTGACATCCATAGCAACGTTCTCCGTTAACCACAAAAGGTAGGAAATTTTGTTTGTTTTTATTACAATTATGCTTGTTTCAGAAACTAGTTTTCTAAAAATGAATTAACTCTCTGCTCGCCAAGATATTTTGCCGTCCAATATGGAACCTCCCCCCCCCCAAAAAAAAATTCATTTTAATTTTATCTTTCCAACTCCTAACTGATCCCTTTCATTCAGGCTCCCGTTTTGAAATTTTCTCTGGCCTTCTATTGCGTTGTCCCTCTGATATCCAAATATTCTTCTTAGCACCCTGATTCCGGCCACTCCCAGTATGCGTACTTTCAGGGATACAGACCAATTTTTACATCCATACAAAATTAGATGTGCTATTGCAAAATAATGACAAACGATAAAGAATTGTCTGATTCGCTTCTCTCTCTCTCCATTTCTTTATAAATTTCTCCTCGATGGGTAAACTTCTAAAATTACGTCAGTTTCGAATATTTATGAATAACGAAACGTAAGCTATAAGTAAGTTATCTTGGCTCATGACAGCTACCATACTGGTACCTGCTTGAACGAATGAGTAAAACCACGTAGAACCCAGGCTATAACGTTCTACAACCAGTCAGGAATAAGTAAGAAATACAAAGTTACTTGTCATTTCCGATTGACAAGTCCTGAGTTCTGCAGAACCTCGACAGACAAGCTCTGTAGCACTGGTTTTTAGATGAATTTATATTAATGCTCTATTAATGATATTAAACGGCTATTATGTCATTAAACAGCGTTTACCAGTCAATCTCTTCAAATGTGAAAGATGGTGTTTTCTTTGCGGTACGGACTGAATTCTTAAATATTATTGAGACGAGCTTTGACTTATATGTCCCTGTTTCCCGTATTAAATGTAATGTCTCTCTCAACTTTCCCCAATTCTCTCTCTCTTATTATTTATTTTACTTTTCGTGTTCGCCATTCTAAACGACATTTATAGAATCTACAGTTCGACCCGTCTGATGCTGTATCGAGCGAACTGGTGTGGCGACATCGTCCTAGATTTGTATTCTTGAGGTACACGGAACGAATCCCGATGGTCTTACTGCCACACTGAACGAGTAATTCCAAGCTTTCCACGCGAATGCTCTTCAACTGGACAATTCCCGCCTTCTTAGACATACTCCCCTACTCAGAGATCATGACAATCTTTCCAACACATTCCGCGCTATAGGCCTGTGGCATATCCACATCTCTGGATCTACTTTGATTGATCCATTAGACATCGATAACCCCTATCACTGCAAAACCATAGTCAATCATCTGAAGCTATAGTTCCCCGGCGATAAAGGTTGGTCCATCCTAATGAACCGATCACTGCTCGCCTGTTCACCTGAGGACGACGACAGGCCCATTTTCCAAAACGCGTTCTGTCCGGAATGCCAGACGACATACAAATCTCAGTAAACCTAGTAATACTAATTGCAGTACTTAATCATTAGATACCTTAAGAATAAATTTATCGGTTTATATGAGTCTTGGAAGTCCATTAACGCCTTCGAAATAGCCCGTCACTGCTACCTGCCCTCAGTCAGAGTCCACACTCTTCCGCTCTTTTCTTCGTGATAAAATTTAAGATCATTATTTAAGATTAATCTTCACGGAATCCGGTCACTTCGTCCCTGAGAAGGAGTTTCTGATACCCAGAACCAAACTAAACGTGGCGATAAAGAGACGAGTTCTGTATCAGGAAACAAAACCCAATCCTCCCCTCGAAACTGCAGACAACTATAAAGTCTTACAACATTAATTAACAAAATGAAATTGTCCCAGAACTAGGCACGTGTTCTACTAGCCTCTTCTAGTATAACAAGAATATTGCACTAAAATATATTAAAATTGTCCGTCAATCACAATAAAGTAATATAAGATAATTAAATGGTTAAAATATTATCCTTTGTTCCGTATCGAGTACTCGATTTACATATGGAACATTCTCGACATGTTTCGGCTTTTATAGAGCCGTCATCAGGTGTATGTTATAAACTCTTAATTCAAATACTAATTTTTAATTTTCTTATCATTTCTTCGTTTTTCCACATTATATCAACATTTATTGTTGTGTTATATATCATTGATACAATCGTATTGTCGGAGTGATGTTAATGCTGCGTATATTGGTCTGTGAATTAAAGGATTCAAACCATTAATGAAATTGAAAATAGAAAACAAAATAAATAAATGAAAGTAAACGTATAAATATATTTTAATACTATTTTAAATAAAATCACAATATGACGCACTTACAATATCTTAAGAATATTGCAGCGAAATTATAAATGATCTGGAATGCTGAAAACATTCCGTCGATTTAAATTCCATTTGAAATGCTTCTGTGGAAAAATACTTTCTTTACGTTCTTGCATCAAATTCTCCTTCTTTAAAAGCACAGTTTCCAACCCACAGTAAACAAAGCCTACTTGAAAAAGGAAAGATAAATGTGAAAGGAGTAATCCTATGATCCCTTGAAAGCAATTTACGACACATTACGCGATCAGAATAATAGTCTAACGTTAGCCTACAGCACTTGGTGCGGGTATGAGAATGAAATTACAACACTATCAGCTCTTTTCTCTCCTGACAATTTTTTTGTTATGGTGGTTGTAGAAGGGGGTGGTAGCTAGTAAGGGATGAAGCGATGGAGCTCTCGTTAAATTTATTACTGGCATTGATTTGAGGGTGTAAGCTTGAGGCAATGAGGAATGGATGGAGTGTATTTGGTGGGGGAAGGTTGGTGGTGGTTTTATGGAACAAGTGACAAGGGGTGCGGTGGCTGGAGAGGGTTGATATCGCGCATGCTGGTGGTGGACTGAATCATTACCGCCCCTACAACACACAGCCTTCTGGACATGCGTACCATCGCGCCTAGAAATGTCCTATGTTAACACTCTGTTTCCGAATGATACTCAGATACAAACGACACCAGACTTAAACTATATGACGTGACACAAATTTTTACTACCACAACAACAAAAGCCCATCTCTAGACTCAATCATAAGCGAGTCGTTACATCAACTTGATATTTTTTCACGAGATTCCATTCCAAAAATATTCTGTACACTTTTCGAGTTTTGGACCAAACATAAGTCCACTGTATCAGAACAATAACAAGTATGGGATATTATAAAACTGGTGTTCATCACAGTAACGATAAAATACATACTTTTGACCTCATTCGAACAAATAATAGACTTTTTCACTGCAAGAAACTTAGGGTCCAAAGCTTGCTCGACATTTTACGTGTGATTTATTTACTAATTATTCGTGTTTTTTTCCGTCTAATCACAATTGTATATAAATAAAATTATACATAAGATATTAAAATATCATTTACATATTTGGTACAACTTTTTCTAATGTTCCGTAAGCTTCTCATGGTTACGTCAAAGTTTACTGCCTGTCAGACACAATTTCTATTAATTATGACACCCCTCGTTATAAACTCCTATCTTAATCAATTGTCTTATCACTGTCTCACATCATTTGTCACAAGACAAAACACAAAATCTAAGTTCTCTTCCTTCAATTTACGATAAATGACTAGTAGCCATGTTCTTATATGCCTATATTGGGAAGTTCCAATCCAATTTTATTTCTAATTTTATAATTTACGCCTCTCCAACTAATTCATAATCAATTCACAATAACTCTTCAGTTTCACATAATGCATCTTTACAGTTGACAAAGTGTCTTTAAATAAATCAGTGGTTTGACTGCAGGAACTCACAGCACAGCGAATGTAAGGAGGGTGGTTAAGGGTGAAACTTTATTGTGTATCCAAAAAAGGGATGAAATAGAGCATCGGTGAGCGATGAGGCTTCATAATGGCCCCCCCTGGACTCTTGGTTACTGTGGCTAACCCCCCTCCCCAGAGGAAGTATCTCTCGAGACACTTCCCAATACAACACAAAACGTGTAAAATCATCCCCGTACTTGTTCTGTTCGTTTACTCCCTTGACATGTGGAGCGTCGAAATCTGAAATTACATTCTTCGATCTGTCGATTTCTCTTACCATTTGCTACGGGAATGGTAACCACATTAGAGCGCTGTTGTAATAGTTATCTTATGCGGAATCCACGCTCCTAAAATTGTTGGAACCCACAGCATTCGCACATTTTGGGTTGTTGCGCAGTATAGTCTACTAGACGTTTACCGACGTTTCAGAGGTGCTTGCTGAATCCATCATCAAGGCGATGATCATTCTGATAACACAGGCAGACCAGACTACACG
>NW_019060202.1:187810-211208 GCF_000696155.1 Zootermopsis nevadensis
CTCAATCACTGCTACTTTGCAGTATCAACTCAAAACACAATAAGTGTTTGACAGCCCCCGTCAAATCCCCAAACGTGATGACAAACCACAGTCGATTTTATTCTCAACTACTCTCCAAATCTGACGTGGTCTTTTGCTTTCAAAACCAAATAACGCTTTCTAATTCACTTTACTTTAAATTACTTTCTTAATAATAATAAATATAATTCAATTTGTTTAATAAATTGTTTACCAATAGCAAATAGTCTGTTACAGGCAAACACTAAACCAGAGTACAGGATAAAATATAATAATTAATTAATTTATTGAATCATATTTCACAAATAAATGGGCTAAATACGATACCTAAGTAATATAATTCAATTTAATAATTCTAAATAAAATAAATAATACTAAATAATAATAATAATAATAATAATAATAGTTAAATTCCTTTGTTGAGTGTTTGCCAACAGCAATGAGCCTATGACAGGCAAACACTGATACAAAGATAGAAATTTGACAAAAATAAAATAATCTTCCTAGGTAAACACTAGTATATATGTAAAACACTAATAAAATACAATAATAATATAATTCAATTTGTTTAATAAATTGTTTACCAATAGCAAATAGTCTGTGATAAGCAAACACTAATAAATATATGCAGGCCTAATAAACAAAAATAAATTAAAACAAAACAAAATATATACAATCACTTTCGGATCAATAAAAATGCTAAAAAAAATACAGTGCAGGTAACCAATGATTAAATATTTCGTTATAAAATCAAAAATAGAATATCCACGGTTGCAGCCATATTTTTGCTACGTGTCATTTCAGAAGAGGGGTGATACAAACAGGGGGATGTAGGTAGACTGAGTGGTGGGGGAAGTTGGCGACTGCAGCGCCATTTGCGCAAGTCTTCCTCCCTTCCTTTCACGAGAACGGAAACATTTCCATCCTTCTTTACCTCAGCCCACTTCCTTTCCTTGGCTCTATCTATCTTCGTTTTCTGTTCTCTTAATTACCAATTAGCAGTGAACAGTTGAAGCTTAATTAGAACGGACAACCAACACCATGATCTCATAATTAACTGAACAGGCAGGAGAATATAGTAAGCCGTGACAACTGCTTCCAGCGCCGCGTGGTGGTAGAACTTGTTATCATTTGTAGCGTTACAAGCTTCTCTCCCTTACCACACTTCTCGCAATTATTTTTCATAAAAATAACAGCATTAAGCGATACTATCTCAGCTCTTTTAAGAAAGTAATTAAATGAAGAAATATTTCTGAGTAGCTTATGCTTCAGGAAGATTACAGACCCTAACTGTACTGCAACTTCTTCTAAAAGAAAATAATACACATGTATGTTCTAACGTTAATACTTGCAAGAAAACAATTTTGCTCTGCTGTGTAGTGATAAACTAGTATTAGGTAGGTCCATGTCAAATGCAGAAGGAATGCGATTGGTATAGCTTAAAATAGTCTTAATTCCAAATCTTTTCACAATCGTCTTAACATATTTACCGACATAACCTAATTTCAGTAAATTAATAAGACAGATCAGATTAAAATTACAGAGTAATGTGCATTTCTACTCGGAAGATAGAGCTACTTCAGTTCAAATTTGGACGAGAAGCAAATTTGAAGATACTACAGTTACACACTAATAATTGTTACTTGAATACCTCTCCATATTTTGAGGTTCGCTTTTGAATCGTTATTTTTCAATGATGACTTATTTCTCCTCTATGAAATACTACTTAAACGTATCTGCAACAAATGCATAGAAAGACTTAATTGCTTCATAGGGAGGGCTCAACCCCACTGAGTTATAAAAAAAAATAAAAAACAGACTGTAGAAATGCCAAAGAAATTTTGAGAGCATAAAATTTGCTTTCAGAAATATAGTTAAAAGCAAATCCTGCATGAATATTCGGGTCCTTAATTATGTTAGCAGAAATATAGTTAAAAGCAAATCCTTCATGAATATTCGGGTCCTTAATTATGTTTTTGAGGATAATGTTAGTGGGGGGGGGGGGGTGGGGGGGAAAGCTTCCAACCTTCAAATTTAATTTCGACTAATCAAGTTTCCATAATTAAGTAATTTGTATATGCATACATGCAACCTCCCTCTTCATATTTGCGGAAATGCTGTCTTAAATTTGAGTGAATTTGATGCACTATACAAACAGAAAATTACTCTATGAGCACATAAACATAACCTCACATTTGTTTCCGAATCCCATAATGATTTTCTGTGGGCCCAAAATTTAAAAACGAATTTCACTTAGTTATATATTGGTTTGCATTTGTTTTAATATTAAAGAAAATCAAAATATTCTCAAGTTTATAATGACACAACAAAATACAATTTATCAGAGACTAAACACCTAATAAGCCTAAGGTTTAAATGCGTCATGTTTGTGTTTTATTTAAAATTTTAACATCTAAATAAAGTTTGTGTATTGACCTGAATTTTATTATATATTTTAAATATATTTTAACCTAATAAGCCGCATCGCAAGGGTGCGGAGTTGTTTCATTTCTGTTAAGCCTCTAAGACTCGTACAAACTGGAAGACGTGTTATATTGTTAAGTGTGGGGGGAGGGGGGGAGGGATAAATAAAAATAAAAATAAAAAAACAGAGGGGACAAGTTGATTATTGCCCGGAGCGGTTGTGTCACAGTAAATTAAGACAAGTGGCTGGTAGCAGTTGCCACTTCAAGCTAAAACCTCAGGATCAAGTCGGCAGTGCTTCTACGGCAACAACGACCTATGTAACACTGCAAATATTACATAGAAGATTGTTGTCGAAAAATAATATCATAAATAATATTAATTCGTGCATCAATTTTTGCGCATAAAAATAACTAACTAGATATTTTATTGGTGTCAGCTGATTTCATATCTTTTTTAAAAAAAATTTAATTCCTTAGATTATTTAGCGTCGAATAATAGAGTAATTAGTGAATTATAAACTTGAAACGTTCTTCGAAAAGCGGTCATGAACTAATCTAAGACCTGTCTCAGCGTTTACTTATATGAAATAAGGAAAATCACACCAAGACGTCAGATAGGATAGCTAGTTACCAGGCCGAGATTTGAACCCTGGAGTACTGAGTACTAACCATTCGATAGATACTTTTGTTGTGTTAGTTATAAATTACACCACAATTAAGGTAATTATAACGTAATATATAATCATAAAACTGTCGAACCGTGAAGCCGATCAAGGCTGGTATTTTAATAAACCTCTGTTCGTTCAAATACTTTTTTCTTTTCGAATTTAGTCCGTTCAGCAAAGAATACAAGATATTTCACTATTACAAAAATCAAAAGGTCGATTATTTTAAACTAAATTATCGTTGTTCGCACTGAGAATCATGCGAAATCCATAAATAAAAAATGCAGGTGGTACGTATACATCCCACTGGATTATAAAGACTTAAAGTATCCAAATAGATCACGTGTGTCACCAAATAAGCGTTAAGTCTATATCAAAAGAAAATATTTCAAGTCATGGAATTTATCTAATAGCCTACTGTATTTTATGTCGAATCTGTGACCTTTCGATACTATGAGCTTCTTGTAACTTGAAATAACTTCTCTCCTTGTGACGTGGAAATAGAGAAATTGGTAGAAACAACTGACGAGAATTGCTTTTTTAAATGCAGATTAACTGTTCAGATGATAAAGCAATTAATGATTGATCTGATCTCGTAAATATTCCAATAATAATTATATTCTATAAGATATTAATATTGTTTATGGCCATGAAATTAAAACGCATTAACTCTTCACGCAAAAAATATATTTTTATCGTAGATTTATTATGCCATGATGAATTGCTTGTGAGACATAAGAGAAATCATTAATATGCATAAATGTATTTACATTAATCAGCTTTATTTTTGTTGGAGGGACTGTAGAAAAAACCAACAAATCTTCTGACACGGGCTTATAAGATAGTCTACAATAAAACTGTTCGCAGAAATTCAAATTCTTAATCCCATAAAACTAAAATTGAACACATTCCGAGCCAGTTCCATTCAAAATCGATTTCCTTTAACCTCTAACAAAAAATTTTCCAAGCAGTCACCTTCCCAGCGATTTCAAGACCAAGATTTTATATATGTTTCTTGTCTCTTTCAAAAGAGGTACATTATCAAGGCATCTCAAACGGCAATGCACACAGCCTAACTTATATTCGGATAGTACCTAGTTCGACTCTCAAAATGTTTTTTTTTTTTAAAAAAAACTTAAATAATTTAGCGATTTTCAATTTATTTATAGAGAAAACTTTCCTAAAATGACACGCAATGTAAATTAAATCAATTTAACATTGGCCTGTGAACGTACGTCTGCATGTTTTCTGAAATGTATGGAAACCAATTGCAGTAAATAAATCATAATAATAATAATAATAATAATAATAATAATAATAAACATAAAAATAAGCGTTTATACATATTCAAATAGTCATCCTATGAGCACTTGTTAAATAAATATAAAAATACGACAATTCCCTGGGTAAAATGACGCGCACATATTCGTCTCATGAATTACTATTATGTTTACCGATAGAGATTGTAGAACACGTAATTTTATCAAGATTAAAAACGTATTAGATATAAACGGACTAAACAGAACACAGGTGCAAAATCACTTAAAAAATAAAATTCGAAAGTATATTAAGATACATCTTCTTCATAACGAAGTTTTAAAGCACTACAAGGGAACGTATCGACAGACAAAGGAAAATATTCCGTGCTTGGACGGTAAATTACATATGGCAATTCTTTTAACTCACAACAGCAAAAACTCCGGGAACATTTGTGACTTCCGTGACATGAACACAATCGCGAGCAGCCTAATAACGTCCCGTTGGTTTTATCAGCGTGCACTTGAAGCTGTGAACACGGACGGACAGACACACATAACTTACGGCTTCATACTTCTCTCTCGTCAATCAGCAAATATCGACATCGCTCGCACATTCCATAATGAGAGTAAATTTTTGACCACCTGAGAGACTATCAGCTTCTTAGGAAGACCTGCGATCTATGGATAAAAAAAGTGGACTCACCCAAATCAGGGCAGGTTCCAGTGCAAGGCTTTTGTGAATACGGTAATGAATCTTCAGCGTTCCATAAAATGAAGAAGATTTCTTGGTCATCGAGCGAATATTGCATTTTCGGGAAATGTTTTTACTCCGCGGAATTAAGAGAGTGACACATTTTGTCATCCCTTCGGTACAAATGAAGCACTCAAGGAAGTCGATGAGTATAAAAAGACAGACAGACGGACGGGCTAGAAGCGGGAATGCTAACATCAGACTCGAAAGACATCTGTTACAGTGGTATTTAACCTGGGTATGCGAAGACATCTTAGGGGGTACGTAAAATTTAAAAAATATATATTATTTTATAATAAACACTGAATAATCAGTAATGTAATTTATTTAATTTATTTTAGATGTAGATTATATACTATGTATAACTTGAATTATACACCAACAACTTTGGGGGTACAAAGTTGAAGAGAAATTATATCTGGGGGTACGCGAACAAAAAAGTTTGAATACCACTGATCTATTACATAAGCACGGCAGGAACACATACACTTGAGCCATTTTATCACAAAATTGCGGAAATATTGCGGTGCAGGGAGGATAATGGGATTTTCTTTTCTTTCCGTGGTAACACCCCTCCCAAGCCTGCACTTGTGTTTCCATCTGGTAGACAAGTAAAGTAATAAAAAATTGTACACATTGAAACACTCAGAGCTTGTTCGAGGAGGGGGTGGGATCTGAGACCCCGTGTAAGAGATCATAACATGGCAAAGTTGGTGTCAATCCTTAACTGGAGGACTACCTCTTGCCGCCTGCAGTCTGTTGTAATATTTTCGCCTCTGTTAGTACAGAATGTTCCATTTAACTAACTAACTAGATGGCTTACCGAACCTGAAGGTTCATCACCGAATTAACCAAAGCCCTCCACCAGACCCTGTCCTGGGCCAACAAAATCCAGTCTCCTTCAACTCCTATCTCCCATAGATCCCGCCTGAGATTATCCTCCCATCTACGTCTAGGTCTCCCCAGAGGTCTCTTCCCCTCAGGCTTCCCAAATAGTGGACCCAACCAACCAGATGGCTCACCGAACCCGAAGGTTCATCACCGAATTAACCAAAGCCCTGCACCAGACCCTGTCCTGGGCCAACAAAATCCAGTCTCCTTCGACTCCTATCTCCCATAGATCCCGCCTGAGATTATCCTCCCATCTACGTCTAGGTCTCCCCAGCGGTCTCTTACACGACATGTTTCTGTTTTCAATGAACCATCTTCAGGTGTATAATCGATATAAATTTAAATGTAATATTCTAAATGCAAATGATGATGCTCTAATTGTAAATCGAACATTTCGATAGAAAGAGCATCATTTTAATATATATTTTAATATATTTTAAATATTAAATGTTAATTATAGTAATAATATTTTAATAAAATATTTTATTGTGATTAGACGTTTAAAATAAACAATTAAACAAATGTATGCAAACAAAACGGGATACTTTTATCTAATAAAACTCAGCTTGGGACAGACTATACAGAACAATATTTTGAAAGAGATACTGTGTGTTTCATTTAAAAATTAAACTTTACTTTGGTGTGAGAAGAAACATAATTCGATAGCTTTTTCTTATTGTGTGTTAAAAAATTTGAATCTCACTTGCTTTACGATTTTCAAGTGTCAAAATTGGACATAAAATTACGAAGAACACGACGCGAGGAGTTCGCGTACACTGTATATAAAAGTATTACACGTGGCCATGCCTTCTCATTTGCACCTCGGGGTTACATCGCCTTTCCCCTCTTTTAGTCGGTATATAGCATAGTTAATTAAGTTTCTCCTGGACGAAGCTTCTGAGGTTTGTGGAACAGGGGAGGGGGTGTGTTCACAAGAGAGATGACGTTTTTAAGGGGGTTGAGAGGCGGGTGAAATGTAGACTGCTGGAGTATTGCAAGAAGTGGAGAGAGAACGGGGCACACAGAAATTGTACCCCATTCAATTTCATTAACGCACTACACTACATCTTTTCACCTACAACCTTTTTTTCTAACCATCGTAACCGCCCCTTGTAATTCCAATTTTATACCAAACGCAGGAGAGAAAAAAAACTCAGCGAACGAATGAGATTTGAGAAGGAAGAAAGATATTTGCCCTCTCTGTCCGATTTTAATATCCTGTTGTATTCCCAACACGACGAATTCTATATCACTAGTTGCTAATTGGAAAATTCTACTGAAAAAAAAAATTAATCTTTTTTTCGTGTTACATCGAAAAATTTTCTTCCCTTATAAAAATATATTTATTCGTTTACTTCATTTTATTTTCTGAACAGTTCCACATAAAAGCGATCCAGGAGTCAAAATAAATTGTAAAATATAATTACTATGAATGCCGATGTTAAAATGTGTCTTGAGAGAATTTTCATCTGATATTTTCAACAGATACAAATCACTACACGATCGGGGTTCGATCCCCTCAGCTGCAAACAAAATAACGCGAACTGTAGTGATATTCTCTTGTTCAGCTTTCTTACGTCAGGGCTCCTGACACGTCCAAATACATCCAAAACTCTAAATTATTTCAGACATATTTTAGGCTCCCTAGACTAGGACCCACACAGGACAAGACAACACAGAAAAACACGGACAAATAGCCATATCCCGACAGGTATTCGAACCCACAAGCCCAAGACTGCGCAAATCTCTAACAGCGCAGTCTCCGTGGTAGAAGAGTGATTTTCCCCCAAAGTCCACTGGAAAATACCTCGGCCGATGACTCTCAGAACCAATCACGAAGTAAGTCCCTCGACTTGAGTAAGAGCCAACGAAAAATTGCAACCCCTCATCTCACAGCACCCCCTGTAATGTGCTCCCCCCCCCTTCACCCCACAGCCGGTAATCTATCACACCGCACTTTGTGATGCTCTAGAGACCTACAAACTATCCACCGGCCATAAGTAACAGTCATACCGCTCGGGGGTGAAATATCGCCTGCTTTAAGCCTGTCTTTGGCTCCGAATAGAAAAAAAAGTATGAGAGTCAGGGTTCAATAGAGTTTCGACAAACGTTACTGCTTCATATCAGAAAGGTGTGCCACGGAAGTCTAGCGGTTAGAACGCCCTGGGGTCTCGGGTTCGATTCCCGGCGGTGCCCGAATTTATAACTTGTGTTGGGCAAGGCCGTGGTCTAGGCAACACGGAGTTTTCCTCCGTGGCATCCCAACAATTACTCCATTCACACACAGAAGAAGGCAATGGCAAACCACTTCTGGATCATCTGCCAAGAACGTATATTAACATTTCCCAGTCCGAGAAAAGGATGGAAGGATCTTGTTCATATGGACCTGTCGTCAGACAGAACACTAAATAAATAAATCAGAAAGGTGCCAGGTTGAAATTTTGGTCCCCAGATCGGTTATCGTATACGATTATCATGTTTTTAGTCAAGTCACTCCAAGTCAGTGGTTGCCAAAATTGTATAGCCCCCACCCACAAATTCTTTCCTTTAAAATCAAAATACGCGAAATATTTCGTGTTCTTGGAATAATTTTACTGATCATCCAGAGTCACTTCCCTTGGGAAAGGAAATTATGATATATGACGTAAGAAAATATCATATCTTGAATTTACAATTATAACAAAATGTGAGGAAGAAATTTTTGTAAAAATAAATACGTAGGCGTATACCAGAACTCCATGATGATTCCCCTTGCAATTTTGCATATCCATAACACTCACAGAAGAAACAGTTCCACTTTGATTATATTTGACTCTGGGGAAATCCTTGAAACATGTCACATATCCCCTACATATTATTTTAATATTATTTTGAAAATAAAGTAACTGTGAGTCCAACCTACACTGACCAACAGACGACATACTTATTACGACTGAGATCGAAGATACGTCACAAGTTTTATAATTTTTATACAAGTCTAGATATGTTTAGGAACACAGAGTGTAATTTTAAATACACTGTAATGACTAATATGTGATTCATTGCGACTTTATATTTGTGTAAGTAGCTTCATCTTTCTTTGCCAAAACATTTAATATCACCTTTAACAGGCCTAGACTAAGAAACAACCAAGTTCTCATTTTGGACACGTGTACATGCCAGCTTCTGGCACGTGTATGAAGATTACTCTTCATTATGGGTCATCAACCCACTTCAGAACAATGTAACTGTTCATTTTTAAAGTAATTCGATTAAATTAAATTAATATCTCTTTCACAATCAAATCGACTAAATCAACGTGGGCTATTATGACCCTTAACTGTAACAGATGAATGCAGCATGTAATAAATACGTGTTTAAATATCAATGAATACATAAATATTATCACAGTAATGGGATAAGTTCATGGTCCTTGCAAATTATAATTCTAACAGTACGTCAATACTTAGTAGAATCATTATCATTTGTTTTCTGGTACATAGCACTATTTTACACAAACTAATAGCAAAAATAAAAAAAAACATAGCTCACATGTCAGAAGATCGTGAAGTTCCAGTCGACGTCGTGCATGTACACCGCAGAATCGCAAACATTATACACAATTTTGAACACAAATTTTCAACACACCACTCGCTCAATGTGTGTTTTATATTTATTAGTGAAAGAACACATTACTTTTCACTCGGCACATTTCTGCCATCTCTAGTCCATGTTGTCTTTAACTCAACCATCTTTTGGGACAGTCGTACCCTCTAGTGATCTTTCCACAAACCACAAACATCGACGAATCGGTTGCGTCACAACACTCACCCTGACATCTATTCAACCAATGCAGAACTAATAACATCAACACTGCAGAAGCGTATATAAGGTACCGCAATTTTAAAAATCGCGAGAAAATTTCAGCCGGTTACAATAAGTATTTCCGGAAGTAATTAATTTTATGATGGTTTTTATTCGGAAACTTTGTATTAGGTCATTAGGTACGAAACTGGTGTAAAGTATAAACATTTCTTAGGGTAGTCACAAATCCTGAACGGAAGGGAGAAAACGCGTTCAAACTTGTCGAAACTGAGTATAAATTACCACGTCCTGAATCTCGAGTCTTATATTTATGTGATGAGTAAACTCATAAACGTTTCCGACAGTTAAATGCCAGGGATATTTCTCACGTTTCTCACTTAACCTATCACATACCGAAACTCGTCTATATATTACTTCACAATTCAGTCCGCACAGCAAAACACAACTCAATTACAAAGATCTACTGGTTGTCACTGCTCAAATAAATAATCCCTGATTTATCTGAGAATCATACAAAACTTATATAAATATAAATGCCTGATTAATTACGACATGCAGTTTCCACTAGACTTCAGCAAGACAAATTTAAACTTGTATACAACTGGTGCTGGTATCTGGTGTTGAATGAAGTAGTCAATCTGTAAGTTAGTGTAAAGTGGCGCCTTTCGCGGTGTAAAGCGGAACCACTTCGGATATGATCTCTTGTGTACATCTTCGGACTTTGAACTTGAAGCGAGAAACACACACGCACTCTCATACAAAAAAGAAAAAGTGTTAGAAAGAGACAGATAGATTAACTATTGGCGATAAGAGAGAGAGGAAACAAATGATTGTTCTAGTTGCGAGACGGGAGGTGGGGAAGTTCACCTGAGCGGAAAGTGGGAACACACAGCGTTATATCGCCGGCGGAACAATACAGCTACTGCACACTGTAACCAGGTTACCTGGGTCTCTATGGTGATAGATTAAAACAGTGTTTCTCTGGACAAACCTTAATTGTTAACAGTTACTGTATCCGTTATAAAACTAGTGACGAGACAGTGATATTAATAAGAAGTGATACTGTTCATTGTGGAAATATGTTCTCGTTATTATCGTCGATATCAGACTATTCATCTAAGAGCGAGTGATTATGCGGGAGTGGAGTGAGGGAGTAAAGTACCTGAAACTGTCAGTGCAACCACTTCAGCGTCTATAAAGGAGGTATCCAAGGTCAACAGCCATAAAACCATGGCATCGGACAGGTTTCACAAGTAAGCCAGTTATTTTAGTAATAATTATTTGTGGAAGTGAGAATGAAGTTTCGCTGTGAACCCTCTCACCAAGTCTCTGTTCAGTTACCCGTTTAGAGCCTGGTAAAGCATGGCCGTGTTGTGTTGTGCCTTGTGTTCTTTTCAACAAAGAAAGGTAATTGTTTTTGTCCACCACGTCTTAAAGGCTTGTGGGTGGCACAGAGCTGGACTAATGTTTCCACCTCATTATTAGTTATGGTGTCTTTTTATTATTCTTGCCATGGAGTGTCTGTGAAAACGGGCTCTTTGTCCATACCCCAGATGACACATGAGTAAATATGGAGCAGCCATGGACTCACCAAAGTTGTTTGCTTAGAAGAGATTATAGGAACAAAGGTAAAAAATCCGAAAATTACCCTGGGTCTGTGTTTCGGTGAAGATGTTGCGCTAACGATAGAATTTTGTATGACAGTGGTTCTCATCCTTTTCCGCTGGCGTACCACTAATTCTAATTTAACACATTAAATGTACCACGAACCAAATGCGTTCAGGTAAAACTTATTTATGTTAATGTTATCCTTTGATTTTCTTACTTAGTTCGCGTACCACCAGTTGTACGCGTACCGTAGGTTGATCAACGCTGTTCTATGATATTCTACGATACGTATCGAATGATCTGGCCTAATATAAGATTTCGAGAAATAAATATTGATAAGAAATGTAAGCATATGTCGATCTTCACCGCAGAAACACTGCAGGGGGACTGTGCTAGTACATACCGGTCCAAGGGTCGACTATTATATCGACCCTTACTGAACATAACGCAGATACTACTCACAAAAACCAGTTTCAAAGTAATTTAAAATACAGATTCTAAGGTTTTGACGCTTATTAGCTGTTATATACAATACGTGGCTAATGATTGGAATCCGGGTGCAGTCTGCATTAGCACATTGTTGAAGTGTGGTTCGAAAATCGGAAAATTAGCAACAAAGACTTTGTGTTGTATGCCGACTGAAATTTATCGACTTTCTGGTGAATCCAAAACAAGAGATGCTGATACCGTTATCTTTATGAGATAGCGAAGTAGTGCCTGTGTATGACTACGATCTTCCGCCTGCAAGCACAAGATGTCCCAAATTTAATGAATTTTAATTTCCGAATGAGTATCAGATAGATGATTGTTTACTGCTGTTCTACGTTTTAATTAAACAAAATGGAAATTTGTTCCAGTAAAATACACCGAGTTTGACATCTGGAATAAAAGCATGGACGTCCGGGGTTTGATTCTGGACGAGGGCAGACATGATTTTCTTTGACTGCACTTCCTGAACGGCTATGAGTGCCACTCATTTCCCAAATAGTTAAAGTTCCGGATTTTTTTATAGGTTATTAAAACTTTTAACCCTTTAAGACCCAGTGGTAACTATATGTACCACCTGCTTTACACAGTTAATAACTCTGCGTTTTATATGTATGGGTTTCGTATTGTTTTCAGTGTAAAAAGGGATTATTTCCTTAAACAGCGTTAACCAGTTGACATTTGTAATGGTGAAGCGTTGTGTTTTCTTCGCGGTACGGGCTGATTTATTAAATAATATTTAGACGAGCTTCGTCTTCAAAGGGTTAAACAGAAATTCATTCGTCAGTCATTACAAAAGGAAAACTACGTAAGGTCCTTAGACATAGCAAAATATTAAGAGAGACATTAACCCTTTAAGACCCAGTGGTAACTATATGTACCACCTGCTTTACACAGTTAATAACTCTGCGTTTTATATGTATGGGTTTCGTATTGTTTTCAGTGTAAAAAGGGATTATTTCCTTAAACAGCGTCAACCAGTTGATCGTAGTAATGGTGAAGCGTTGTGTTTTCTTCGCGGTACGAGCTGATTTATTAAATAATATTTAGACGAGCTTCGTCTTCAAAGGGTTAACTGATTTAGCATGAAATAAATTACAATTTTGCCCACAAAGTTTGAAGGTTCAGGACTTACGATGGGCTTACCCTTCGTCCTAGGAATCCTACTGAATGTCAAAAGGGTTTCGAAAACTAGCATAAGCTACTCTTGGCGGCCAATTCTCGTGTCGGGCTGTGATGACGATGACGAAAACCCGAAGTAAAGTGAAGTGTAACAAACTAACGTAACGTTACGTAAGGTAAAATAAGCTAAAGCGAAATTAAAATAAGTAAAATAATACAAAGTGAAAGTGTTTATTCGATTCAAGGTCACGCGTTACTTACAGTCCAAGGTCAAAGCGATCTGCAAAGTAATTATTTAACATAAATAAATGCGCACTGCGTTGTTTCAGTGTTATCCCTGGCTGTACGCGCAACCTTCATCAGAAGTAGCTGTACGTTATTATGTGTTGCGTTACTTTAAGTCCATTTAGAACCTCAATTAAATTGGACTGTTCGGATCAGGTAGTGGAACGTGTAATAGATGATGTAATCTTCAGAAATGTAATGTCCGGAAGGCGATAAACACTTCAAGGACTGTTTGATCATCTAATAATTTCCTGTTATGGCAACATTTCGTCTGGATCAGTCGGCTTGTGATTTATTTTTAAGGGGCTACTTGAAAAGAAGTGTTTCAAACACGTCTAGCAGACTTAAATAATCTCAAACAGAGAATTTCTCAATAAATTAATTAAATGTGGATGGACTGAAAGCTGATTGGATTATCAAGTCGCTCTGGGACTGTATAGATCGGTGGTATTCAACCTGGGGTACGCGTACTCCCGGGGGTACGCGAAGACTTCTTAAGGGGTACGTGAAATTTAAAAAATATGTTATTTTATTATAAACACTGAATAATCAGTAATGTAATTTATTTAATTTATTTTAGATGTAGATTATATACTATGTATAACTTGAATTATACACCAACAACTTTGGGGGTACAAAGTTAAAGAGAAATTACATCTGGGGGTACGCGAAGACATCTTAGGGGGTACGTGAAATTTAAAAAAAATATATATTATTTTATGATAAACACTGAATAATCAGTAATGTAATTTATTTAATTTATTTTAGATGTAGATTATATACTATGTATAACTTGAATTATACACCAACGACTTTGGGGGTACAAAGTTGAAGATAAATTATATCTGGGGGCACGCGAACAAAAAAGGTTGAATACCACTGGTATAGATTATGGTCTGAATAATAAATAATTTTAATTGTAGGGCTGTATGAAGAAGAACATGTCGATTTACAGTTAAAATCTTTGATGAGGGATTTTAAATAGACCAAAGCATTTTCTGCTAGCAAGTGGATGCTTGTTAGCGGTAATAAACACAAGAATTCTGTACAACTGCGTGTCGATGTCCCGTTGTCAAATCAGGAAATGAAAGTTTTAAATGTAATTCCATTCATACGCAAATACACTTCTCAAAAAGGAATAAATAAGCCGTCTTAATGAAAGACTCTCGGGTTACGCAACAGCCCTGAGGATGGGAGCAGAGATGGCTCTCGAAACGTTTGCATAAGATAAGGTTTATTTACCGGCTGGTAACCCGAGAGTCTTAACTTTGGCACCAATGAGAAATCGGCTTCACGCTCCAGTTGCCTTTACCACCGAGAAAAATATTCCGATATCCAACGGGGAAGTAGCTATGAGGGTCGTATCAACGTGGACTGAAGGAGAAATCTTGTCCTCACTCGTGCTTCGTATTCGAGGGTTTTCACAGTAGTATAAATAAAATGTCGATGCAGCGTCTTAAAGAACCCCCCCCCCCCAAAAAAAAAATGCATCTCGTCTTTTCGTATGTTTAAAGCGACGTCCATCTGTAGCTGTGGCCAGTATTTTGTCAGCATTCGAGAGGGGCCGAATTAGAATCTCGGCCCGGAGTGAGACTGTCCGGACCTCGCGCCTGCAATGAGCAGTTTTGACACCAGCGGAGAATCGAAGCTCGGTCATGGTACTTAATCTTAACGACTTGAATTCCGCATCGAATGACTAAGTACATTCTAGCGTTTATTCACAAATGTGTCACGTGCGATGCTTTCTAACACGTGGGATATCCCAACAGTAATCAGCGCCTGTCCAAATGTTCACAGATATTCTCTGTGGCTCGTGAAATTTGGCATTGGGGTTAGGTCGGCTGACCTCTAGAGCCTTTGGGATTGGGCCATTCTGGTATCCCTGTCTTTCTAACAGGGTCTAGCGGTTAAAACGCTGACCTTGTAATCCTGGGGGTCTCGGGTTCGATTCCCGGCGGTGCCCGAATTTATAACTTGTGTTGGGCAAGACCGTGGTCTAGGCAACACGGAGTTTTCCTCCGTGGCATCCCAACAATTACTCCATTCACACACAGAAGAAGGCAATGGCAAACCACTTCTGGATCATCTGCCAAGAACGCATATGAACAGGTCCCAGTCCGAGAAAAGGAGGGAAGGATCCTGTTCATACGTACCTGTCGTCAGACAGAACACTAAAAAAAAGGCAATGAGTCATTAAGGACCTCCAAATCTTTGGTCTACTTCTGCCACATTACACTGAGCTACAACCCAGAAGACAGCATCATTTTACACGTAAATTAAACATTTATTTTTAATAAAATAACGTGAACTCGATATTTTGAAAGTTCTTCTTGAACATAACTGTAAGAATTCCTATATTTCTGTAGGTTTATGCATGCGTGTGTATGTAATACGATAAACAGACACGTGCTTGATTGCCTGATATGGAAAATAATTTATCAAAGACGAAATGTGAGGGATGTCACAAAACACTTCGAACCCACTGAAAATGTTGCGCGAGATTTGAGGCCCCCAAGCGACGTTGTTTCTGGGTTCTGGCGCCGAGTAGGTTCGAAGGCAGATGACGTTTCGGAGAGACTTCACAGCATCAGTACCCAGGACAAGGTACTACACGTTAGCATTGTTATGTTGACTTCTTTCCTAAAATCTCACAAATACTTAGAAATAGCTAAATACCTTTACAGTGCTTTGAGACCGGTCAGGGGTGACCTCGCAATTTGAGGATCGAGGTTGCTGATTGGCCACGCCTGTCGTGCACTTCAAGGTCACGGGTACCAGTCTGAACAACTTAGGGCGCATTTAATCTGAAGGACCGAAAATAATTCATGCCCCAGAGACACACGACTCAAGTGTTAACTGTGAGAGTCATCTGCCCACACTCCTGGAAATACAGATAATTTTGTTATTGAATGATTAGTGACGCAGGTTTAGATCGAACCGTGGACCTTTTGAATCTGGGCGAACCGGATGGATCTGTCAGTGTAATGACAATCAGTCGACATGAAAACAGGAGTAGATACAACACTCGAAACATCGGATATGAACCTCAAACAACAGACAGGGTCTTATCGCAATATTGGAAAATGTTCACAGATATTCAGTGAATAGTTGTCAGTTTTTGTTCTCTTAATAGACTTTACATTAATCGGGGACTTCAAATGCCCCTGTATTTCCAGAATGTAAAGCTGTCCCGCTATACAGCATGTAGACGCTTGGAGGGGAGAGGAAGAATTCCAGCTGATATTAATAACGTTCTCTTGTCGTAAACTCCAATTTTAGCAACAATTTATTAATTTTAATACGTTAAATAATATAATTGTTGTGTTTTTATTTATTTTTAAGCTCTGTGACTTTTACGACAGATTTTCTGAATTCGTCTTTAGCGTTCGTTTTAAACCAGACAGATCCCGATTAATCCGCCCCTAGACAATCGGCAGCCTGCTGTAAAATTCATGGAACCGTAAAAACCAGGTGTGATCACGGCGGGTGGCAGAATGTAATCCGTGAGATACCGGAGGTCTGTTCATTAACATATTTATGTGGGGCAGACATACACTGAATGCAAAATGAGCTTTAAGGTTCTCACCCATGACGCCGTGTGCACTTATAGATGGGTACCATTGTTTCGGAGGAACTTGTTGCCTCCTTCTTCAGGGAGCCGCTATGTTCCTCCTAAACGTTAGTACCCACTTACAAATCCACACGATGGAACTGCCAACAAGACCAATATAGGATTTTTTTATGTTGTAACAGATGAAACGAAAAGTTGTATAGCCTGGTGCACGTAGTTTATTGACAGAGTGAGGAGTGTGAGAGGATTGTGTCCTACGAAAAGAAAATTGGAGGGTAAATTTAAAATGCAAGATCTAACCAGATTATTACAAAGAAGCTATCATAAGGAAAACTGTTAATTTTAATAATATCTTTTTCTTGAGGACACAGGAAATGATTTGACTTTAAAGAAAGGTTAAAAATTGGAGATGCATGTGAATACAAGAGACAATTATCCAGGAAGAATGATTTATAGTGTAGACAGGATGATTAATTAGAAAAGTTGTATCGATTGAATGTAGAATTAAGAAAATTGGTCCATCGCAACCAGGAGTTACGAGGGAAAGTTAAAATGCTTTTTCACACAAGCAAATAAAATATTGCAAAAGTTTCACCACTGAAAGTAACAAGAAACTGTACCACGATTATGAGATTTTATCGCAGGATAGAACTTGCAATCTAATCTCTCGTTGCAGATAAATAACTGTCAACAAGTCGGGCTATTTATTGGGTGTACACTCACAGAACATCGGCACGATATTCCATTAAATTGCATATTGCGTACGGAGCTGAGCTCTGATCGGAAAGATAATCGATCAATTCGCGAATCCTGGAGCGTACAGTAATCAATAGTCCGTGTGTTTGAATTTGAGTCAAAATCTCTGTGGCTTTGTACTGACAGTCGGAAACAGATGAGTTCTTTGTGCAGCGAAGGACAAATCCTAAATAGGACGCGGTAGTTCCTGAGTTGAAACTTGGACCCGGAAGCTTTGCTTTTCAGACTGAATACTTTCGAAGTTTTGCCTTGTTTCCTCCAGGCAAATTCAGACATTATTCACTAATCGTTTGTCATTCGTAATTTTGTGTTCACTTCAGTCTTTGTTCTTTAGCACCAAATATTTTATTTGAGCAAATTTTAAGCGTCGTTAAACACGCCAAGAACAGATGAAACCAGAAAACTATTTTGTGTTGTCTGACATGTAATTTGGATTTGAAACATCGACAAATAGAATTCTGGTGTAGGTTGTGATTGGACCAAAAAATCTTGAGAAAATCTTTAGTTACTGCTGTCAGTAGAGTGTCTGCATATTTAATTTGTTATGAGCAATGATTTTGATTGTCTACTATCTCGCTTAGTCAGGTGACTAGGAGAGATTTACCGTGGCGATGACCTCTGAAACGTCGGCCAACTTCTACCAGACTATACGACGCCACAACCCAGGAGACAGACACCTTCGTGTTTCATTAATGACCGAGAATTTCTGGACTAGCTGAGTGTCCTTCTTGGAGGACTCTGCTCTGTGAATTTATTTAGTCAGATGTTTACATGAGAAATGTTAAAATCTGTGAAAGTATCTCAGTTACTCTTATGAAAACGTCCAATTAGTTAATGATGTGTTTTCCAGGAACGAGATTACAACGTTTACTGTTCACTGGTTGTTTGAAATTTTACTAATTAGGGAAAAGTTATAATTGAATAAAATAGAAAATTCTTCTTCATCCCTTGACTTTGAAGGGGGCGGAACATTTAGAGAGCTCCTCAGTATGAGAACTCTCGAGTACAATCAACCATTGTAGTTGACACGTGTAAAAACAAAACACACACTAAGTAGCGCACCCACGCGTATGACGACCCACATATTGAGAGAGTACTTCGTAGAAGCTTTTAGCTTTGTAATATGCTGAAAAATGATTCTTCGCATAAATCCTTAAAAAGTTTTGTGATTAAATGACGTCATGTTTTTAGGTGTGTACGTATTTTGGGTTGGATTTGAGGTTCTCGGGGCGGTGAGTACGAAGATGGCCGTCTTCTGGGTCGTAGCGCCGTGTAGTCTGGTAATATTTTGGGTTTACAGCACTGGGAATTATCAGGCTTTGTTGTTTATGTAGACATTTCGGTCTCAAGAATGAAAAACTCCTTATAAGGAACCATTTTGTCATCTTTATGTAATCTGATAACGGAGACAGATCTAATCCCCGAAACGTCGTATTGTGAGTATAACAACGGACGATGAGTAATGTCCAAAATTTTAGCGAAAACTATTGTAATAAATGATATGATAAGTGGGACACACAGCACACATCAGAAAGGTAGTATATTTGCGTCATATTGTGAATTAGGTTAATATTTTAATATTTTCCGTCAAATCACAATTTTAATAATATAATAAATCATTGCTTTACAGACTAATATTGAACATCAGATGAACCACGCCATATATAAAAAACAATACCTTCGTTCTAATATATAAGAGTAATCTGATAAGAACATTTCAATAAACTGCATAACATTGTAAATGATTGTAATTCGAGTTTTAAATTTTACCAATCTAATTTATACCTGAGGACGGTTAAATATAACCGAAACATGTCGTAAGAGACGTTCCAATTTGTAAATCGATCATTCGATGCGGAACGTGAAATGATATTTTAAATATTTTATATTTTATTATCTTATTAAAATTGTGATTTGACGGAAAATATTAAAATATTAACACATCAGAAAGTTCATGTGTGGGGCAATATTAAGATCGATCCTAGAATAGGATCCAGCGTCTGTCTCTTGAGAGCTCGGTAATGATCCTTTTGATTTCATAATAGGATTTGAAAGGAGACTCCTCGGAGTAAACTGATATTTCAGAGGCGTTCTCCACGACACATTATGTATATCTTTGTTGTACTGACATCCGAAGGGGACTTTTTGACTAGCTGAGCGACTGTTAGCTTCTCAAGAGGGGCCATGCTGTGTGGAGTTTTCCACAATAAGCGAATGAAACTTGTTATCATTTCGTATCGTTTCTTGATTTATTCGTAACAAATTTTTGACTTGTTTCAGTTTTCAGTAAACCCAGTCTTGGTTTTGGTTTGCGCTCTATGGAAAATTAGTCGCAGAATCTACCTAGTGACTAAACACGTCGTCATGGATACGTATAGGAACGCAGAGGGTAATTCGCACTCATCCCAGACACAGACATTACGTGGAATTTCCAGCCTCACGTTCTTGATGCAGATAAAAAATGTGTTCTGTCGGGAATCGAAGCCCCCGTAGCTAGTCACTTTGCCGACTTAGCTGTCCGGACCATTAGTTTGTTTTTATGCGTGAAATAATCTGTCGTCACACGTTCCATTATCTTTCGACCAAGTCCTTTAATTTCTACGTGAGCTATTTTTTATCTTCAGCTACAAGTTTGTCTGACGGCATGTTTTTGGTCATATTCGTTCGATAATAATCGTACGAAGTACTGATAAATACCAAAGTTATTCTTGAACTGATGCTTGGAAGGGGGGGAATACGTGTTTCACACTACGTAGAAATTAAGTCGACTCATGACAAGTGGCGTCTGTGCAATTTCATTTCATCTCGCCGTCATAAGATACAGGACTCAGAGTCCAGTGGATTGTGACGTCATAGTTCTCTTTGCGTAACCGAAATATTTCTTTACGCAAAAAGTGGAAAAAGTGAAACAGTATCAAATGCGTGGGAGTTGGAGCACCTCCGAAACGTCGGTAAACTTCGATCAGACTACACGGAACAACAACCCAGAAGACAGAAATCTAGGGCCTTCAAGAACGAGAGATGACTCGGAAATTTTTTTTTTTTGAACTGATCACTTGTTCATTGAAAGGATTTTCAGAGCTTTATAAGAGGAAAAACACCTCATTATTATGCATTTTCGGTCTTTTTTATAATTGGAATTTTTATGTGTAGTTTGCACTAAGTGAATGATACGACCACATAATGACGACGTCATTAAATCCGTCTGAATGTTTTATGTCAAGGCACTCAGTTTAGGTTCCAATGAAATTTCTTATTCGAGATAAGATACTTGTACTGAAAGTCGTCATATGATCTCATTTTCTTGAATACCGGTCCATCACAACCCTTACTTAGCAAAAATCTCGAATCGAAATTCATTAGAGATCTCAAAATGACTGTTGTATAAAAATGTATAAATCACGCAAACCACATAAGTTGTTTAGGTCTGTAGTTTTTGTCTTAATTATGTAAAAATGTTTGACGAAATACAGCAGCATTTACGTCCTTATTCACTGTAGTATCTGTAATGCTGATTTGCATTTCCAGCACTAAGTAACTCCACGGAACGAAGTCCTTTGAGTAAAGAAGTTCCTAGCATTTTACGAAACCCCAAGATTCATTCCCGTGTTCACAACAACATCACGTGAATCGAATGAATCCAGTCGACGTCCCCATATCATTAATAATAATTTATATATTATACTTCCATCTGTTCCTATGTTAGAACGCTGGCCTTGTAATCCTGGGGTCTCGGGTTCGATTCCCGGCGGTGCCCGAATTTATAACTTGTGTTGGGCAAGGCCGTGGTCTAGGCAACACGGAGTTTTCCTCCGTGGCATCCCAACAATTACTCCATTCACACACAGAAGAAGGCAATGGCAAACCACTTCTGGATCATCTGCCAAGAACGTATATGAACAGGTCCCAGTCCGAGAAAAGGATGGAAGGATCCTGTTCATATGGACCTGTCGTCAGACAGAACACTAAATAAAATAAAATATAAAAAAATCTCTTCATCTTTGACAAAGACTGAAAATAATGAAGTTTACTTTTATCCAGTTCTTTGTTTTCAGCTACCATCAAGGACACGTCTTTTAATGCAGCTTTGGTCTTCGTCACGCAATTTCTACGCTAATTTAGTAGCAATTGTTATAGTAGATGTGACGTCATGCGGTGCCATGAGAATGGAAACATCTGATTAACGAAACACGTCACTCCGGAATTATTCTTCTTTGCCCAGAGACGTGGTAGTTCGACTAGAATGTTCTGCCCGTTTCTTCCTTTCTGTAACAGAGCTGGCAAACCTCTGGCACCTGCGATTACAGGTTTGGTTTAAGTTTATCAGCAGAAGTCACTTGACAGTTGTCGCTTTCATCCGCAAACAATGCATCAGCAGTTATCTCGTGTTAAGAGAGGACGGCTGACTTCTCTTGTATTGGCGGGCTAAAACTTTCTACGCAAAGTATGACAAAAGACAGAGAAAATGTTTGACATCCGATGCGTATATAAGAATTAAAAAAGAAATTAAAACATCGGCATTTAATTACAAGAATCTCTGCACTCGGCAGTTTTTTTCGTAGAGAAGCAGGACGTTATTTATTTATCCTCTGAAGCCGAACGAGAGGTTTTGACGGGGAGGGCACATTAATCTAGATCTGCGTCTAAGAATGTCCCCTCAGGCAGTTGCCCCGTTCGTACTTCTCGAAAAGTTGAAACAAGGACAAGCCCGAGTGTAGTCTAAATAGTATTTAAGAATTAAGTCCGTACCGCAAAGAAAACGCAAACAGATTCCTGAAGTAGGTGGAACACGTAATTTACGATTGGGCTTTGAAAGGGTTAAAATACTAAAGTTTATTTGGTCTGTGTAACATCTGAGAATATCGAGTCACGGTTGCCTTTTCTGGACGATGGACCCTGATGATGGAGGCAGCAAGGGCGTCTGAAACGTTGGCAAGCTTCTACCAGACCACACCCCGTTACAACCCAGAAGACAAGTCATCTTTGATGTAAACTGATACGCGACTGTGAAGTGTTACTACGTTCATATTTTAAAACAAGATTTTGGATTTAATGCATTTGAATAATCGTTCAAATATCAACGAATATTGGTCAGCTTAAATATAAATTTTGGAATAGGACAGAACTGTTTCGTAAATCTTATCACGTACCTAACCACTGTTGTTCTTGTCTCAATATTAAAATATTCTGGACATATTTCATCTGTTCTGTGCTGTGAGTCACATTTGCTGTGAAGCATTGGTCGTATACAGGAAGATGTTTCTAAATTACAGCTCTTCTGGGACATCTGGATCTTCTTCTGAACATGATGGGATGTAATTATGGATTTCTTTTTCGAAAATACAGACATTAAGATTGGTAATTTTCTCCTAATTACATGAATGTCTCGGTTTATGACGAGTTTTTGGATACGAGGGGAAATATGGATAAAATAAAGCTGTGGAACTATGGCTTACAAGGAACCTAGATGATACATGAGTGATTATCGAGCAGCGTTGGAAAACCGAAATACGAGGTGCGATTGGAAAGTTTCCAGACTGCGAATATAAAAAACCCGTACACTTATCTCAGGTATTAAATTCATCCATCACCCTCGAAGTAGTTCCCCTGGGAGTGAACACAACGATCCCAGCGCCGCTGCCAAGCCCTGAAGCATCCCTGGAAATCTTTCTTTGTCAGCCTGTCAAGCACCATCTGCGATTCTGCCTGAATCTCTTCTATCGTCTCAAATCTCCTTCCCTTTAGCTGAATTTTCA
>NW_019060203.1:0-27045 GCF_000696155.1 Zootermopsis nevadensis
TGATACGAATCACGAGTGATAACCACTTAGCCGTGACGTTCAACCTGAAGTTAGAGTCATACGATATTGCACATTGTTGATAGTTTCACTCAAGATTGTGTTGTCTGATACCGGAGTTGTGTGTATAACCAGGTTTATTAAACTGCCGGTTTCTGGCAGCGAAATGGAAATCTTAATACAGATTTTCCTTTTCGCTAAAGCGGTCCGTTCTAGTTCTTCCAGTAGCGTTGCCTCTGAACAACGCGAGGGCCGACGGGTTTCGTTATGGTAGCCAACAGTAGTTTTGTTTCAAAGTTGTAAATCCTGAAGCTGTTTTCTTTCATCGTGACGTCGGTTGCCAGTCTGTTGGTTATGTGAGTGAGGTTAAGAGGTGGCTGGGCAGGCCCTGAGACCTAATATCGTTGCAGAAAAAAATATCTTGTATATCTCACCTGTTTTCTAATCAATATCTGTACCACAACGACCATTTCTCGATACCAGGTTATCTCAATAGTTCACTTTATGATGTTGACGAATAGCTTACTTCCTTTGAAGGTCAAGAGTGGAAATTCGAGATTGAGATTCACATGGCGGTGAAGATGTCGATCTTGGTCATCTTGGTTGTAACGTTGTGTGGCCTTGAGTTAGCTAACCTATGTTTTGGTGGAACATACTGCTACCATCTTCAGGATTGGAGATGGAAGCTGTACAGTCTTCTGAAACGTTAGTTTCTACCAACTAGGCAACAGAGTGCTACAACTCAAGAAAAGTGTAAATTAACATAAAAAAGAGAAATTTAACAGAACAAACATAAAACCTGTTGTTGAGACTGTAATCCTTTGTGGTTGTCATTAAAAGAGGTCACAGAAATAGTGGATGTGTTTATGTTATGAAAGCATCTTGAGATGATGACTAATTTTCTTTCGTTACTGCATTATTAAAGTAGAGGTTTAAATGGGCCACTTACAGAATGGGCCTGGAAACTCCCTCTATTTGTTACCAAATGAAATGAAAATATATCAGTGGATGTATTTTAAATAAACTTGCAGTCATGATGAAATTTTCTGCCAGTTTGTTAATAGACCTATTAGCTGATGAAACAGCAGATACAGTTACAGTGGAACATTTTGTTATTGGTGTTAGGAATACTTGTGAATGGAGGACGTCCTAAAATTGGAGCTATTAAAGAATGTTATGGGTTATGATTTAGTGGAGACTTTATTAGAATGCTTTCAGAAGTACATCTTCAAAATTGAAATCCTATGAAGACTTGGATATAATGGTATAATGAAAGTAAATCCATGGCAATATTTTGGAGCTCCTTATTACACATTCATGGCAATATTGTTACTGAAATGATGTAGTGTGGGCCAAATGGTTTTGGCTGAACATGTAGCACTCTGAGCAGAAATGAAAAGTCTTTACAGATTGTTGGTTTGAAATGAGAAGACTTCTTGGGAGACCTGGGTATAGAAGGGAGGAAGGATACTATTAAAATGGATCTTAGAAAATTATGGTGTTAACTAAATTCATCTAGCTCAGTATAACATCAAGTGGCAGGCCTTTCTGAATACAGTGCCAAACCTTTAGATATGAGTACTACAAAGTACCTTTTCAGGGAAGATTCTGTACCTTTGAGTTACCTTAGTTAATTAAAAATATTTTATGTAAGTCAGATTTTGCTGAATAAATGTGAGAAATAACTGTGTAAATTAATTACTTGTGATAACCCTAGTCGTATTATATATAATAGTATGTTCATAAAAATGACTTGACTTTTAGATGAACTTATCTGCTTTTGATTGAAGACTCTCTAGGTCAGTCTGTGTTTACTCCGTCTTCTCCAGTACAAATTATGGTGCCTGCTGGGACTGAAGTACGTCTTCAGTGCTGCAACAAGGGCAGGCAAGGCTTTTCATATCAAGAACACTGCAAATCACATGATGTCATGTGGCACTATAAGGTAAACAGTTGCCCGCCATTTTTTTATATTGTAGTCCAGCAAATGTCAAGCTTATTTTTGATTAAGTATCTTCAGTTTTAAACATTATTATGACAGTTATAATATGCTTACCTTTTTGGCAGTCTTCACACAACAGGATACACATAAATCAGGTTAGTTCAACATTTTTCTCCCCTCCAGAATGGCTTCCTGTTTGATCCAAGGGCCAAGAAACACCTCCTGGTATTAGTTTTGAAAAATAATAGCCAGTTCTCATTGTCCGTAACAATGCTTGTTCAGTAATGACAAATTACCAAAGCATATGCCTGCAACATCTTGTAGCTGACAATTTTTACCTGGAAACTTTTTATTTTATGTTAGGGATTTTTAGTCAGTAGCGTGTTTGACACTTGTACGTGAAACAGCAGATAGATAAGAATCACAATTTTTTTAAATTCCTTGAGAGTAAAGAAATTAAATGGGCTTGTAGTAACAAATTAATTGACGTCTAGTTTTGTGGGCGTATATGGCGCCTGTTATGTAAAGAAGTAAGCATATTATAACCATTTAACAACATGATGCTCGAATACAATATTATAATAGGCTATCTCCAAAATACATAGGAAGCTTCAAATGATCTGCAAAAGGTTTGTGACAATGTTTGGCCCATTACATCCCATTTATGGTATTATGGATTTTACCTATTGCGAAAAATATATTTAATAAGCATAACAAAGCAAGCTGGTGAAAGTGGTAATACTTCTAAACATTTTTATGGAATATGCTTATTCTCAGCAAGAACATGGAGTATCCTGGAGGTTTTTATTGTGTTTCTTAGTCCCTCCAGGCAAATGCCTAGAAAACAAATGTGTACGTATGAAGAACAGGATCTTGATTAAGCCAACAAAATGCTGCCAACTATTTCTCCCATTTATGGAATAGACTCTTCCATCAGCGGCAGTATGTCGGAGATATTATCAGTAGGGAGGAAGAAGCCAAGTGAATGCAAAAAATGGAACAGCAAGTGATGAAATTATTAAGGAATGAGTGAAAGTACTTGGTTAGCAGATGAGTGTGACAAGTTTTGTACACTAAAATTAGTATGTGTAGCATAAGTTTAGATACATACTCAAAAATTTTGCCTTTTTGTTTACCCTCGGTATCTTACGTGTGGTATTTCACGCACCATATGACATTTATATACTTTAATAAATAAATGTATACCCAGATATGAAAGATTTTGTTTACTGCCAGCCCTGCTATGATGCTGATATTGGTGATGGACAGAGTGTTACGCTCCTAACAGGATTCATATACGAGGGGCAATCAAAAAGTTCCCGGAATTGTGGTATAGCACTGTAATGGTAGGACATATGGCAATGCTTACCTAATCACCTTCAAAGTAGGACCCTTGCGCACATCCACTCACTTGCTCCATCCATCCTGCCATTGTTGGAAGCACCGGCGGAAGGCTTCGTTTGGAATCTTCTGGAGTCCGGCCGTCACATTCGACACATAGCTGGTTGTGCAGCAATTCCTCGCCGAGAAAAGCATTCCCGTCATCACCCAACCACCATACTCTCCAGATCTCGCTCCGAGTGACTTCTGGCTGTTCCCTACTCTGAAAATGGGCCTCAAGGGGACGCATTTCGCAACCACGGAGGACATCAAATCGAATGCGACGGCCAAACTCCAGAAGATTCCAAACGAAGCCTTCCGCCGGTGCTTCCAACAATGGCAGGATGGATGGAGCAAGTGAGTGTATGTGCGCAAGTGTCCTACTTTGAAGGTGATTAGGTAAGCGTTGCCATATGTCCTACCATTACAGTGCTATACCACAATTCCTGGAACTTTTTGACTGCCCTACGTACTTATAATCTTTAGGTTACTGGTTGTCTGTGTACTGACAAGTTTTGGTATGCTAACAGCTGAGGTTATTATTGAACCAGGAACTTCTGTAGGAGTCATGTTGGGGAGATCATTCTGTAGTTTTTCATTGTATCTTTTCCTGCTTGCCATAAGCTTGTTCTAACCTTTCTAAACTGATAATTTGTTTTATACGCATATTTTTTTTAGAAACATAAGTAAAATACAATGTATAGACTCATTCTTACATAAGATGTTTGGTTTCAGTGGTGATCCATGTGTAGTGAAGAGTTTTCTAGATTGTAACACTGTTGTATCAGACAAAACTTCTGCCATCTTTATGGAACCTACCATCTCAGCTTCACTTCTGCCATGAAGATGGAAGCAGTGTGTTTCTTCCAATACAGAACAGTATGAAAGACTGCATGCTATCATAGAATCACTGTTAACTGTTTCTTGTACTAAAGGTGGATTTGTGGCTTTCCAATTGAAATTTGTATCTTAATTTCAGAGGTGTGGGTTTGGACACAACTTCACCCCATGTCAGTCCATATCAAGTAATGAAACATGGACAGCCATATGTGGGTACAACCTCAACCCATGCCGAGCTACCCTGGTTCTAAACATAACCACAGAAGGAGATACTGGACTATACCGCTGTTTGATGTCACACCGAAATAAGACGTCAAAAAATTTCAAAGTCACTCAGACTTACGAGTTGGAAGTTGTTGGTAAGCTGATATGGGGATAAGAAAAATGATGTAACAAAGAAATTGAAAAAAAATTACATAGATTGGAGTTTTACGGTTTATAGTAAATATCTAATTTTGTTAGGATGATTAAATCAATAAATGTGATGCAGGGGTTATACTATCAATTTTTTAACAAGGAGTTTGCACCAGTAAACTATATTTTCAGGTACAGTAATGACTCATACATATGATATAAGACAATCTGCAGGTTGTTCAGTATAGTGTTGTGAGCAAATACACAGGTTCCCTCCACATTTGGATGGGTAAGATGTATCAGTATTTTTATACTTCTGTGTCTTACACACATAAAATCACGCTATTCACATTTTGCTTCATGTAGTTAAAACAAATGGTATTAATAACTTCTCTAGAGTTACTGACTATGGTATGGCCTTCAGCTTGGTAATCTCAGCAAAAGCTTGGCTTTTCCACCCCTAAGGCCAGCCCTGGGTGTGAAGATATGAAATTAATAATTACACTAGCTAGGAATGGTTCAAGTTAGGATTTTTGTGGACATGATGATGAACCATTTGGTTCTATAAACACATAAAATTTATTGACCAGCTGAACAACTATCAGATATTAAAATAACCTGCACTTTTACGGTGAAATTTAAAGGTTTATGACAGTGGTGCAGAACATTGCTTGTGACTGTTTTTCATTTTTAATGTCAGTTGTCTTTTTATTTATTAAAACCATGTTTCAGAAATTAATTCTATTTCTATCTTCAGGTGGCTGGGGAAAAATAAATTCCTATTCTTTTGGCCTCTCCCATTTCCATTGTTTCAGGGGCCACCTGATTGATGCTCATGGACCACTCCTCTAATGTGTTAAAGTGTGCAAAACACAAATTAAGTAACATGCTACCTGTATTCCATAATTTTAATGTTTAAAGTTTAGATCTTAACTATCTGTTATCTGAAAAATTGCAGACAAGTGGAGTTTATTAAGTGGCCAGTGGGTTTGAGTTCTTTTCCTTGAACCATAGCTATGATTACATTAACACAGAATGCACTGATCTTTTCAGAAATATTTGGTTCACCAGAAATTCTACAAGGACAGCCAAGCAATGTGACTGTTCAGAAAGGAAAACCTGCTGTTTTCCAGTGTCGTGTCCACAGTAAAGTTCGCCCCGTTTTCTATTGGCTGCGACGCACAGATGGCAGAACTTCAAATGATGGTCTAATACCTTTTCTAAATGATACATATGAGGTGAATACTATTCATTGTCATATATTAAGAATGTCCATGCAGACATCTGTCATGTACCTAGTCATGATTATTGGCACTGCTGATCTTTTATGAAGAATGAACAATTTAATACAGTTTTGATTGGATTAATAAGCACACAGTATTGCTGTGTCTATATAAGAGGCCATACAGATCACATGATGTTATAATCTGCCTCGTGCCGGTCCATCAGTTGTCTTTCAACAGTTGAAGTATAAGGATGTATTTTTCATAAGTGCAAAAAGTATTTATTGTTGTACACTACCTGGCAACTTGTTCTTATTTAACTTGCCAGAATGAGTTAGGGATGCATTTCCAAATTCTCCTGTGCCAAACTAATTGACAGTATTTCATGTGGTGAACCCTTTTTGTGAGCCATTTTTCAGGAGATATTTGGAGTTCAATTTGAGCTTAATGGAGAGGGAATGTTATATTGGATCTGTACAAATCAAAATTAATTTTGTTTGGCATCTTTCTTGCATAGATCCCCACCCCTCAAAACTAAATATCAGCTAAATCTGTTCTTAGTTCACAGATGTAACATAGGGACAGATTCATGACACCAACCCGTAATGTGTCTGTTTTATGTACCTCTTACAAAAAGTGCACAAAAATGGATGCAAAATAGAATACATCAAATTACAAGTGATTCAGTAAGGTCTGAAACAGAAGATTAGAAATTGTGATATTTAGAGGCTTTTCTTTTATGTATTTAATGGAAATGATGCTAGAAGGATAGGTCTGCTTCATTATATTCTTGTATTGTCTCAGAACAGTTTGACTTTCTGTGTTTTCAGCGGATGAATTCAAGTGGAGAGCGGGAATTGGCAGGTGAAGTGTACATCAGTAAGTTGATTCTTCCTCGGAGCTCTGCACTGGACAACGGCTACTACACATGTCTAGCAGTGAATCTAAAGGGATTCCAATATAGAGGTGCATACTTAACAGTCCTGACACATACTCTAGAAGGTGAGAAATTATGCTCTTCTGTTAAATTAGGTGTAATTTATGTCTAGAATGCAAATTTCACTATGAATATTAAACATAATTAGTAGAGCATGAATTGCAACACTCAGTGATTTCTTTGCAGCAAGAAGTTTACATCTACTATAAATGAACACCACAGAAAAAATCACTTACATATGCATGCAGAAAATGTGTACCCCATTCAAATACACCTTTCGTCTATTTGTTTCTCTGCAGAACGCACTTCCTCAGACAGCACACCGTACACCTTTCCTCTATTTGTTTCTCTACAGAACGCACTTCCTCAGACAGCACACCATCATCTTCACTTCCACTGCTGTTCCTCATCCCTGCTGCACTAGTTTTAATACCAATAATGGTCTGGATGTGCTGTCACTGGAAACAACGCCGTCGGAGAAATAACTCCCCAAAACATTCCCAACATGATTCTATAATTATAAATGAAACGAGACATCATAATAATATTCCTCTCCATAAAGATCAGGGTAATGGGAGTGGTTACAAATATACGCCAGTAAGCACCACAGGACCCAGTGTTTCAAATGACTGCCAAAGGAACCGTAGCCACACACAGTATGTATAATGTAATGTGTTCTGTTTGTGTTTCAATTTGTAACCCATTCACTGCCAATCTCAAAGTACCTTTTGCTCTTATACTTGGTTTTATCTTATTCATTTACTCCTAGCGTACTGAAGTTGCTCTTGTTTTATGTCAGTCTTTGGCTTCCCAATCTCTGCCATGTGTTGTCTCACATTTGTGTTACTGTGTGTGTCCCTTTGTCTACAGACAACACCGGGCATAATTCGCCAATGACAATTTATGAATATGTTAAGTTATGTATCGTGAACACTTTAATTTTATCACCACGTTTAAAGAACAAATTTAAAATGTAACCTACTTTGTCATACTAAAATTGAGATAATCTATTAAATGTCATATAATACCTGAAGGGGAGAAAAAGAACATAACCAGAGGATGGTGCTTGCAAAATATGGCAATGAAAGGGTTATAAGTATTATGTTTTTTAATTTTACGTGACTCATGTTACTACAGTTGTATAGTAGAAAGACAATATACTTGCTTTACTGAGAACTTTTCAGGCTGTAAGTCATGTCATCGTTGGATAAAAACCCCAACATTTTGGAAGCTGCTTCCGGTTATGAGGAGCTTTAGTTACTTATTCATTCTTAGTTTATTTAGCGACAATGTTCCAACTACATCAGTTGTGATGTGAATGTAATCATGATTATCAATTATGTAAGAATTTGGAAGGCAATGGTCATGGCCATTTTGAAGGTACTATTCTGACATTGGCATAGATTGAGGGAAAACATGCAACATTATGATTCAAACTGGATACTCCGCAGTACAAGACGGACATCTGTTCCGTGAGAATTTGGTAAGTAGGTAGAGGACAGTGATCTATGGCCATATCAGTAGCACCAAGAACAAACAGGTCAAGGCACGATGCTTGTCTGTGTCAGAGGTGAGGGGTGGATAAAGCATGAAGATTGTAACCCTCCAATGCAGAGCCACAAATTATGCTTCATCAAACTTTAGAGTAAGGGGAAGATAAATAAAGATGTCACATCAATACTGATGATGGGAAAAGGAGCTAATAATTGTCAGGAGGTTTATTCAACAATGACAGTTTTCATCCCATGATGACTTCAGTGATTTATGTTGCCATAAAAGTTTTTCATAACATGTATGCTTGTACAGCACATGATTTGCAGGTGCAGATAGAAAGGAGTGCAGAGTGAATGTATTTAAGGAATCTGTATATATGTATGAATGATTTAGCATCAAAATGTGGCAGATGGGAATGTTGTTATGTTCTTCCATGATCTCAGAAATAGTGGTTTTATGGACTGACATAACAGTCCAATGTAGTGTGATATATGCTTTAACTTTCTCGTGGTAAAGCACAGAAAATTAAATATTTTCTTGACACTACACAGTATGTCTGAAGATCAGAATATTTAACTAAAAACTCAATTTTTTTTTTAAAATTATCTTATAAAACATAGGTATCTATTTCACAGTAAAAACAAATGTTTACATTAACTTTTTAAGGTTGGTGTATTATGACAATGCCTCTAAACTGCTGGACTCATTAAAACTTCGGAATTCATTCTTGGTTTACTGCCTTTAGGAAATGTGATTCACTTGGTTATAAAATTCCCTGCTTTTATGAAACCAAAAATTCATTATTATAATCATTAAAATTTGCACCTGCACTCTTCATTCTGAGCCAGTTCATTGTAACTTATATCTCCATAACCTGTAAGAAATGTGTCTTCTTTTTGAGTCCATAAGTCTTGGAAATGTTGCAACCAGGATTCCTTTGTTATTGGATTGATTTTCACTGGTTCTTTTGTATCATTTTTCAACATTCTAATGATTTTGTATGTTTTGGTCATGGTTTTGATTCATTGTTTTCTGAACTTGATATAAAAGTATTCCACATATCTCTTTTCTGTTGCACTTCTCTTTTTGCTACAGCCCTATATCTTTTGTATTCAATTTCATCTTCTATAAATCTCATTGATAAACTTTCCTTATATGCTTCTCTTTTATCTTTGGCGAGGTGTTCATCCCATTTCCCTAATTTTTTTCTTTGACACCATTTCCTTTCCATTCCAATGCTTTCTTTTCCTACTTACTTGAGTATTTTCTTTAGGTTTTCCCATTCTTTTTCTGTATCGTGGCTCTGTTCTATTTCTTGTGTTAGGATACTGACTCTTCTCTCAAACAACCATGTTATGCTTGAATCTTGTAACAGATCTACTTTAAAACTAATTTATATTGTTCTTTTAGTTTGGCATTTGAGGATCCATCTTGGAGGTATTGAAATAGGTGATGACAAGATAACGATCAAATTCAATTTCAGGCCCATGATATACTCTTGTATCAAGTACCATATCTGATAATTTTACATTACAAACAATATAATCAATTATATGGATGTTTGTCCTCTAGCTGGCCAGGTGGATATTTTTCTGTTGGAAGAAAGTGTTCATAATTTCCATGTTGTTAAATACAACGAAATCTATCAATTTTTTTCCATTTCTGTTGTATGTGTTTTTGCCATGATGGCCAATATTGCTGTGAATTTTGCTATTACCAACTACAGAATTAAAATCCCCCATTATAGTTACCATATTTGATTTGTCTTGTTCAAAATTTGTTGTAGTGTGTTGTAAAAGGTTTCATTTTCTTCTTCTTTCCCTTCAGTTAGTGTACCATCAGATATCCACATGATAGGTTTAGTCTTACTTGTGTATCTATCAGGTTCTGTTTGTTTTTTTGCCTAGAAAGTGATATATGCCCCTTTGATTGGTTGCTAGCCAAAAGAAGGCGAGTCCAGTGGTAGGGCTGCTACCTTTCTAGCATCTGGACCTGCTATTACATACAGCATTTCCTCTGTACTTGATGCAACAGTTATACTGCTGTGACTCGGTCCCCAGAGGATTTTAGTAGGAAAAGGCTGCACCATGAGAATTGGCAATTGGATAGGAGAGGCTATAAGAGGTGCATCACTATGCCTTGCAACCCCACTACTTTAGTATGTTTTTGAAATTGATCAATAACTAATAAACATACCTCATGTGTGATTTACCACAAACCTGCATGGCACTCATTTTCAGCATAGATAATATTCAATCAAATAACCCACCCATAGAGAATTTGGAGTATACTGTCACCATCCATTAATGTTTTCATCAGGATGAGCCACCTTACGACAAAGCCTCCTCCAGCATTCTCCAGTGTCCTTAATTTGATGAAATTTTTGATGCGTCTCTACTTGCAAATCTTGCCTATGTCCTGGACCCAGATTTTATCCCTTCTTGTCTGACCTCTTATACTCTATGGAAACTTTATCTCTGCTGCTAATGGTCTGCTTGCTGTATCTTAATCCATTTCCAAGTTTTCTCCATATGTCAAAATAATAAGTAATACATTTTATGTAACATAAGTTTCACCTTTTCTGAAATATTCCAGTTCCAAATTATATTTTTAACAGTGTGCTAAAATTTTAGAAGCTGTGTGGACTGTCTTTATTACCGTATTAGTTTTAATATCCATGACAGAGAATTTATATTGTATACACAGATATGTTAATTGCAGGGTATTTATTTTTGCTTTGTTACATGTGTTTCAGTATTAGCAAAGAACAGCTACAGGATTACTTGTAGGGCTTTATTGCACTGATGTTTGTTTACACAGACCTATATGATGTAATAGGTTTTCAGCAACTGAACTTTCCATCTAAGTCATAAATTTGTTACCAGCTCTTCTTTTCATTGTAAAAATATTATTATTGAATGCAGAGCACACAAAACTTACTGACCTTTCATCTCCTCACATTGTATATGTATGACTTTCGGACTGTTTTTGGGTCTGTATTTCCTCACTGGTAAATGACTGTTCCCAGCACAGTTCTTGATAAGAGAGCACCTCAGCCATTGATTCACTTGAAAAGAACTGTTAGCAAAAAGGTAAACTCAGAGACAAAATCACTTCCCCACAATGTCTGATGTTCAAGATGATCAAGACTTGTGCTGGGAACATTATAAACATACAGAACTGCAAACTTTTGATAAGGCAGCTTTTATAACAAGAAAGCAAGCAGAAGATTCTTCCAACTGCACCTTGTAAAAATGGATATTATGTTTGTCTCCGACTACAATGCCTTGGTACATTCTAATCAGATGTTAGTCACCTGTTTTAATACGTGTAATGTAATAATTATTCCACCAGAACTTTAATAATAGGTAAAGATGGTATGCAGTAGATATATTGCAGTTCTGTATATACAGTACCTGCTCTGCCATACAGATTACATCAGTTATGTTTTATATGTACTTCATTTGTGTTTAGTGCTTTATACGGTTTAAAAAATCAAAGAACATTTTAATGACGATATTTCGATTGAAACCATTCCTACTCACAATGTATGATGTCAGTTATTGACAAAGAACAACACTTATCTTTGATGTGGTGTTTGTACACTTGTATATACCCTGCAATATCAATAACATCATAATATGTATGAATACGTTTCAGCTTAAAGGAGATAAGGTGAGGATGCGAATAGGATTCATTTAGCTTAGGACGGGGTCCAGTGGCAGGATCTTATGAACACAATGTTGAACCTTTTAATTCCATGAAAGGTGGGTAATTTCTTGACTAGCTGAGTGACAGCTTTTCAAGAAGAACTCTGCTGCATGGACTTACAAGAGCAGGTAGTAGCTGACACAGTACCAGCATTTTGTAAATATTAGTGATTTTAACCAAGATGACATAATAATATACCACCATATATAATGTGTAGTATTAAATTTTGTAAGGCATTACACACATTACATATTTTAAGAGACACAGCTGAGGAAATGTAACAAGTGTAACTGACATGTAAAATGTATGGTAGAACATGCATGCACTGATTATACTTCAGAACTTGAAATGTGTCTGTAATGTAGAGAAAAGTGATAAAATAGTCATATGTTACTTTTTAAATTTATTTTACAAGCACCATGGAAATGTTTCAATATGAAGTTACCTGTTATACGTCTACAATTACATTTATTCTACAAGCACCATGGAAATGTTTCCATATGAAGTTACCTGTTATACGTCTACATATTCTGTATGCTTGACAATGTTGGTATGTGATATGTTATTTTTGCTGGTTGCTAATCATTTTTGTACCTGAAACAGGACATTCATAATCCTGTGCTGACTGTACCATAGTTTCAAATCAAAGAGGTATTACTATTATTCTTATGTAAATAAAATTCAATGAAGATGTGAACTGATTCACAAAAGTATGTAAAATTTATTTTCAGTATACACTGACTACTGCACATGCCATATGCATATACCTGCCGAAACTCTTGTTCATCTTGGGATTAGATGATCCAAGATCATCTACACTGAGCTCTGATAATACAATAGTAGGTACTTGTGGGTTATCGGGACACGTCGCTTTAAAAATAGGTTAGGTAAGGTTAGTTGTCATTTATTGAAATAAAATATAATAACTTTGAAGTATATGTCATTCATCCACACACATTAACCTAACCTATTTTTAAAGCGATGTCCCCCGATAACCCACAAGTACCCAAAGGTATATTCTGTTTGAAGTATGGGAATACTAAGGAAGGATTCTTTACCTTTGCATTAGATGGAGGTGAGTGGCCATTTTATCAGGAATGTAGTCCTAATATAGAAGTTATGGCACAGCCTAGTACACAGTTCCAGGCTGAAGGAAACTGATATGAGGCCATTTTTATTACTTAATGATACACAACTCACAAGATGGACATATATCTACATAAAGATGCTGACATCCCTCCCCTCATGAACAGACACAAAAAATCAAGAATGTAAGACTTTTATACTATTTGCATAATTTTTCTCTGTTGCTGCAAGCAATCTGCACATTTTATATTGTTTTAGACCAGGTATCGCTGACTAAAAGGAGTGTCAAGGCGAGGCCCCAGCACACAGAGCAGTCCTGAGCTTCACGCTGCTGTCGTTAGTTAAGCATAATCATGACTTAGCTAATCCAATCTTAAAACAAAAGGCTCGATTCTTGTGCCTATCACCAGGTCATGAGGGTCATGGAGGTAGATACCTGTAATTTCTAGATTTTATCTTTGAATGCAGGTGAGGGCTAGCTTTGCACACTGACTGCTTCAACACAAGTCTCAACCTAAGCACTACAGACAGCTTTATACATACAAGATTTTGGGAATATATGGAACACATGGGTGAGTTTCACACTGGTCATTTTGTCTCCTGGGAAAAGGTCCAAAGTACCCACTGGATAGGATGATAGATCATCTGGTTTGGAGATGCAAGTGAAGAGAAAGATCTTGCCCCTAATGAGAATAAAACCATAAATGTTCAGTTCTAGCTAGTCATTTTACTTGACAGCTGTAGAGGAAAGGAGATAAAAATAATAACCCTTTCCTACAAATAACACAGCACAATGCAAAATTAAATGTCCCTTGCCAAGTTTAACAAACTAACACATAGCATATAAAGGACATTTATTTAAATTAACTGGCCTTGTAGCTTCAGGATACATGAACAGAAATCTGCTTTCCCACTGTAAACATGCAATGTTTATTGAAATTACATCTAACTGCAGAAACTATTACTTTTCAAGGTTTTGAGTAAAAACAATTGCAACATAAATGTTATGAAACATAACTGGTGTTTAATGTCTGATATTAAGCACTTTATACTATACATTAATCTATATACTGGTCCAGACATTTGAGACAAGAATCAGGATCAGTTCCTGTTATGTATTCTAATATCAAAGTCTCTCCGTCCATCAGTGTCCCACCATTTAAAAGTTGTTCTAGTTTTCTTTCCATTTCTGTGCAAAGTATTTGTCCATCATGCTGGTGAAAGAGTCTCAGTTTTTTGGAAGCAGTTTCATTGTTTTTGTTTGAAATATCACAAAGATCTGCAACTGAATCTATTACCCTTCCTATGGACCACTGCTTTGCCACAAAAACAGCCTTACTGTTTTTCTGAACTGTCAGTGGAAGATAAATTAAGAAATATGCTCTGTCTGTAGTTGGTATCCCTTTAGAACCTACTGCTTTACCCTTCAGCCTCATCAGCTGAACTTTGAGTACAGTTTTATTGAGCCTTTCTTTCTTCTTTGCACGATTCAGATTTGTATCCACCTGTAAGAGAATAGGCTGCTTATAGTTCATTACATTTCAGTATAAACATTCTAAAGCAAATCTAAAATGAATGTCCACTGACTGCATGACCTGGAATTAGGTAGTTTTATGATAAATTAGTTTTAATTTCTTAGTGTGTTAAACAACTGCAAATAACTGGTTCTGATGAGTCAACCATAAAGCTAACAATAAACCAACCGCATCTACAAAATTAAGCCTGACACTTTTTCTTTAACTACATACCTGACGATCTACCTCAGCCTTGGCTATTTCAAATTGCTTCTTTGGAGATTCCCACTTGTCCCTCTCCTTGTCTCGTGTTGCTTGGTCCTTATCAATGCAACCATGGTGACGATGTTTAAGGCAAAAATGCTTCTTACAAACTTGGCAATATATTTCAGCTGAACTTAGTACACTGCAGTCACCATATGTACAGTGGTATTGCTTCATGGGTTCAACAGCTTTTCTAACTGATATAGTGCTATCATGTGTACACATGTGTTTATCTAACATATAGTGATCTTTGCAGAATATTAGTTGGCAATGAGAACATATGAATGGAAGAAAATCTAACTGCTTACATTCTAAACGTGCACATCTCTTTCCGAGGCCAGGAAGTTCCATTTCTCTGCAACAAGATGTCAAATTTTTAGATTCTTAACTTTAATGAAACATACAGCCCAGTGATATGGCAGTGATGCTCTATGTTTGTATTTGTAATGTACCTGGTTCTTATCTCATTCAAGTTATCAACAATCCTACCTGTTGTGAATGCTTCTTTCATGGTCCTTACAAATTCATAAAAAATTACAATCTTCTATTTCAGTGCTACATAATCTCTACAGCTGAAACAGCATGTTAGATAACTATCAATCAGGCTAAAATTTTGAACTGCATAGTTCTCTGATTATCAATTTTCTCTGAATATAGTGAATAACATGACATAAGACAAGACTGGAGATGTCTACATGTGTTTAACAAATATTTCCTTGCAATACTTCAACCTTTAATTCTTTTGATATTTTTTTGCAGATATAAATCTACTGTTGCAAAATCAATTGCTACACAGATTTCATAGTAATATACTTCCTTTTAATTTGCAATGTAGCTTCTCATGAAGTTTTAAGTTCCTAATAAATATAAGTTTGTAAAAATACCATAAAAATGTTTTATGTATGTAAGTGTGACTATAGGCATCTTTCAGTAAAAAGTGTATCTATGTCAAAACAATGCATGTAGAAAACTAGTGACCACTCACTGTACTGCAAAGGTATACCTCGGATTCTTTACAATTATCGTTCTCATCATCACAGTAAAACAACTGGTAGTTGAGATCGTAAGGTGTTTTCTTTACCGTCTTAGTTTGAAAATCCGTGATGATGCTCGCAGAGTGTACACAAAGCAATATCTGTCCACTTTTGCTCCTGTTCCTTCAAAGTCATATGGGAATCACCATTATCTGCTTCTGGATCAGGTAATTCTGCAGGCGGTACATTTATATCGTCATGGGGAAGCAGTTCTTCACGCCATGCATCATCCACAATATCTAAGAGTCGACCTTCGGCAGCTACTTGACTGTCCATATTCTAGCGACAAACAACTGAAAATAATATTACAACGGAATTAAAATGGCTTTGTAGGTCAATCTTAACACACGCATACACTTATGAGCACAGTAGAAGTTTGGAAATGTTTGAAAGAAAAACAAAATATTTTCATTCTCGACCTTATTACAACGAACAGAACTCGCACTGATTATTTTTGGTGGCTCCTTACCCACAGAATATTGAAACAAACCTTGCCGTAAATACCACGGTGGCTCCTTACCCATAGATAATTGAAACAAACCTTGCCGTAAATACCAACTACGCAGTTCCTTACTGGTTCACTCTCTAATCTACAGTTTCACTTTCCTCCAGTCATCTATGGACCGGAAATGAGTATCTATGAAAATAAATTAGTTCGTGTGTACTTCGGTTATCTATAGTTCCTTTATAGCACGGGTGATCCGTTATACAAAAATAATTGACAGTTTTGTGACACAATATTTAATACCCCTTCTTTGAGTTGTAGTTATTATTTGTCTCGAATATTTGCTCACAATGTCCGGAATTGTGAAATATTTCGCGAGGACATTTGTAGGAAGATATACTTTGGTAAGTTGAATATCATTAATCATAACCTTATTTGTACGAAAATAACTTAGATGTTCCTGTTGAGAATAATATATGGTGACCCCCCCTTTTCCTCCCGTCTTTCATAACTAACTAACTAGATGGCCTACGGAACCAGAAGGTTCATCACCAAATTAACCAAAGCCCTCCACCGGACCCTCTCCTGGGCCAACAAAATCCAGTCTCCTTCAACTCCTGTCTCCGATAGATCCCGCCTGAGATTATCCTCCCATCTACTCTAGGTCTCCCCAGCGGTCTTTTCCCCTCTTGAGTCCCGATCAATACCCGGTGCATACCTTTTGCCTCATCCATGCATGCCACATGACCTGCCCATCTCATTCTTCTTGACTTAATCATCCAGAAAATATTTGGAGAGGAGTACAAATTTTTAAGCTCATCGTTATGCAGTCCTCTCCTTACCACATCGTCTTCTCTCCTAGGCCCAAATATCCTCCTCAATCCTGCAATCTGTGTTCTGACCTCAGAATGAGAGACCATGTTTCGCACCCATACAAAGCAACAGGCAAAATTATTGTTTTGTATATTTTAATATTCAGGTTCATAGAAATCAGATGGGAAAACAAAATATTTTGAACTGAGAGGTAGCAAGCATTTCCAGAATTTATTCTCCTAACTTCCTCATGAATATCATTTTGATTTGTTATTGTTGTTCCCAAATATTTGAACTTTGTCACACTTCCAAAGAATTTAGTAGCCATTCTAATATGATTTTTCCTGCCTGCCTGCTGATGGGATTCATACACAGTAAAATTTACTTGCTGCAGAGTTGTAGTTGCTTAATCGATGACCATTGTAAATCTGACACATCATCAACTGGTTGCTGACTCCCTTCTGCCCCTTATCTGACAAAATTATGGCAGCATATTAAGGGTGGCAAGCTTTATACACTGATAGCAAAATGAAGAAAATCCATACAATGGCCTTTTTTCCATTGCAGGGTGTTCATTTATTGATTTTGAATGTTGAGTTTCATACACCAACAGACAGTAGGTTGTCTGTCTATGCCAGCAGTGGAGTCTACTTAAATGTCACTTCTATAAATAACTGATGTCCGTCACCACTCGCTTATTTAATTTACTTACTAATATTTTTTATTTCAAATACCTAACAAGAAAATTATATTTTTCACAGGTGTTGCCAGTGTCCAGTTTTTCATACAGCAGTCGAAGAATTAATACTGGCAAGTAGACCAAACTGGGGAATGGAGGATGTTGTGTAACAAGGAACTTTGCAATACACTAAGTGTTGTTAGGGCATTGACATCAGTTGGTCAGCTGGTCAGAGATTAATCACACAAAAGAATATTGTGGATCAGAAGATGTAGAGGAATAGCACATCTACCTTGTTTTGCCACTGATGATGACCTCTTGCGGTCAAAACACGTTTGGTATTAGTGTCCTTTAAAGTGTAAACAGTTTTGTTTGTAAGCATGATTTTATATTATTTATCATATTTATGATTAAAAAATCGAGTTGCAAGAAGTGACCTTCGAATTATGATTTATAATAATCTTGTTGCTGTTGGAGGATTAGTTAAAATAATTCAGTGAAGTAGCTCAGTATAGTTTCTGACTACAGACTGAATGACTGGAGTTTGATCCACAGCAGGAACAGAGTTTTCTTTTTCCTAGCCTTTCCATCCATCCTGACTTTTGGGCCAACCTATCCTCCTATCCAGTGGCTCCAGAGTCCTTTTTCTGGGTGTAAATTGAAATAGAGTGTGATGCTGATAGCTCGCCCCCATCTAGTGCCATGGTCAAGAATGAGAAGGAGCTACCTTCTGTCTCCCCAAGTGTTTGCTTGATGTGTAACAGGACATACAAAGTCTGAAAGCAGGAATTTATTTTTAAACATTTCCCATGTTGATTGCAAGTAGAATACAGTAAAAATTCCCCTTCTACCTTAAACATGAATGATCCATAAAAGCAATACATTTCTTTAACAGCTGAATAGTTGTAAGATTTGAGGTTTTCACAGCGGTGAGTATGAAGATTTCTGTCTTCTGGGTTGTTGCGCTGTGTAGTCTGGTAGATGTTTACCAACGTCATGATGATGGAGGCAGTGTGACCTCTGAAACGTTGGTAAACATCGACCAGACTACACAGCGCAACAACCCAGAAGACAGAAATCTTCAGCTGAATAGTTATCAGCTTTCAAAGGAAGATTGCACCTTATAATTAGTTAGGAGGAATAGAGTAATATGTTTACTTTAAACAAAATGGTTAGAGACACAAAGATATAACATTTTAGTTCACATATATTACTTGCTTATGTGAAATCATTTACTTTTTTAGGTATTCATTTGTGTGCTCCTCAAGTTCAACAACCAGCGCCCGATTTTCGTGGGACGGCTGTTGTCAATCAAGAATTCAAGGAAATCAGTTTAACAGATTATAAAGGAAAATATCTTGTCTTGTTTTTCTACCCTCTTGATTTGTGAGTATGATGTGCTAAGTAATTTAAAATTCAGAAACACTGTATCTTGGCTTTCAGTTCATCTGTGTGTGGTCACTTTCTTTTATGCATAAATTGTTCTTGGTTTATTTAATATGAGACCTCAGGTGTTTTCTACTGGACTTTGTAACCATTCAGTTATAAATGGTGGCTAGCCTCCCAATGAAATGAATTGTAACAGCAAAGGAGCCTTATGGCCTATTTTAAGGTTTCATCCACTTGAGTGACTGAGGAAATCTACAAGAAACCTCAGTTAAGATAACTAGACTCCAGGTCATACATTTGAAACCAGAACCTTCTGAATACAAAGAAAGCCACTTACCCATGCATAGTGGTGTTGATGAACTGAAGTATTGCAGGACGCATTGGAATGGACACAGTGAAACTCATGAAGTTAGGGTGAAATATGGAGGATATTTGCACCTTGGCGTTATTGCTAAGGTGGAGCTTTCATTGGATGATTATTCTGCACTGACATAGTGATGTCGCTAAATTATAGTTTTTAAAGAAATTTATTTATGATTATCTTCTTTTCAGCACATTCGTATGTCCAACAGAAATAATAGCATTTAGTGAAAGAATTCAGGATTTCAAAGCAATTAACACTGAAATTGTTGGTGCTTCTACAGACTCACATTTCAGCCATCTTGGTTGGATCAACACACCTCGTAAAGTGAGTAAACTTTAACCGTAATGCTGCCTGTGTTCTGTGAGTTTGAATATCAACTGTTGAAAAACCTTGTATCAAATGTTTTGGGATTTTTCTCTGATTTTACCTGCAGGTAATAGTTTGTTATTATGATGACAAATACTTTTATTTTTGTTTTAAATATTGGTGGCAGAAGTTGGATTCAAGCCCAGAGCCATCCGTCTGGTATAATGGCTAACGTTCAGTGTTTAGTAATTGTTGAGTTCTGGGTTTGATTCAAAACACTGCCACTATATTGTGGTTTATGCTTGCATGTGTGGCCTTTGACTTATCTGGCCTCTGCATACGTGGCAATGGCAAAGGTATGAGCTTGGGCTTGTTTTTACTTGATAGACTCTTCAGAGTACTTCCATGGCTCTGTTTCAGGGCTCTATTCTTTGGCCACTGATGTTATGATAGGGGAGATAATATTTCATATTTCTCCTGCACTAGGTTCCCAGACTGGATGCTTTTGGATTTGGTTTGATGCATTTTAATTTCAGTTTCCAAGTTTGCCTTAGTCTTGACATTCACATGTCTTTTTATAATTTTTGTTGTTAATCTTATCATTATCTCCCATTGCCATAACTTCATCTCAGGTGCTTATACGCTTGCAGTTGTTCTGATGATCTTAGTTAACTTTTATCCTAACTGAAACCAGATAGAGGTATATTACTGTTAATAGTTAAAATGAATAACCATATTCCAGTTTCCAGTGATTGAGATTAGCTCATTCTAATGGACCCCATGGAGTAGGTACCCTTCTCCTTCACACACCTGAAGATAAAGACAATTTCTGCCCTTGAAATGTGTAATTTTATGACATAAGACGATGGACATGGTCCAAAAACTCAGCAATTTTGTTTCTTATGACTTTGTTGTGTTTGATGTAGGCTGGAGGACTGGGCCCTATAACCTATCCGCTACTGGCAGACTTCAGTAAGAAAATAGCTCGTGATTACAATGTTCTCGTTGAGAATGCCGGAGTCGCTCTACGGGGACTCTTCATCATTGATCCCAAGGTACAGTCACCTCTGTGGAAATAAGAATGTTTCTTATGATCTTGATTTCTTGGGACATGTAAAAATGTTGCATCATACTGGTAGTGTTGTAATTGAAATTAACAAATAGATGGGTGCCGTTGTGTTCATTTGTCTGTAGGCATGTTTTATCTCTGAAAATACTAAACATGGTTTGATTAAATTTGGTATGGTGTTCTTCACTGAAAGTTGTGTGAATTTAATTTTGGATCAGTTTTACATGAAGTTAAAATTTGATTTTCACAGTTTGTTCTGGATAATTAGGCAAATATGTAGTATATGATAAGATATGAATTTTGTCAAGGCCTACAAATTTTATATGAAACATTTTCCATATGATATGATATTTAATAAAATAGAAGGGAAAATAATTTATGACTGTGCAGTGTGCTATCTGTACAGTACAATTTGTCCACAATAAATGAGAACATCAAGAACAGTAAGGTTTGAAAAGCTTACTATGTTGGAGCAGATATTTCTACTCTTGTCTTTTGGAAAGTGAAGTTCTTGAGGTGAAGATTAACCCAGGAGCTTTTTATGGTAAGTTACCTTTTTTTATTCCTAATTTTATTTATCTTTACAGTAATTGGGTTTATTAGGAATGTCTTTTTTGTGTGTGAACTGTTTGCACCATATTAATTTCTTATTTTGTAAGGAATTATGACCATTCTTATGTCCATGTGTGTCTATATCTCCCACTGTAATTTTCAAATCATTTGACAGGTTTTCAAAAAACTTGGCTTGAACATCATGCTGTTGCAGACTACCCCTACCTTCATGTTTGTAAATTCCATACCACTGATTGTGTCAGCACAGCTGCTGTGCACATTTCTGAGGTGGATGCAATAATAGAATACTAGCAATAAGTTTCATGGGAATTTGTCACGAAGTTGTATTATTAATAATTTATGATTCCGTCAGTACAGAGATGGAAACATTTAAATGAGAATAGGTCTAGCGGTTAGAACGCTGGCCTTGTAATCCTGGGGTCTCAGGTTCGATTCCCGGCGGTGCCCGAATTTATAACTAGTGTTGGGCAAGGCCGTGGTCTAGGCAACACGGAGTTTTCCTCCGGGGGCTTCTTCCCCGGTTTCTCCGTGGCATCCCAACAATTACTCCATTCACACACAGAAGAAGGCAATGGCAAACCACTTCTGGATCATCTGCCAAGAACGTATATGAACAGGTCCCAGTCCGAGAAAAGGATGGAAGGATCCTGTTCGTATGGACCTGTCGTCAGACAGAACACTAAATAAATAAAAATAAAATAGGTAACATTATTTCTTACAGGAATTATTCTGTTTTTAGCGGCCCATCCACGTTACGAATCTGACTTGCGGGTCTGGCTCGGCGAGCTTGACTCGTGAGCCGGGCTCGGATATATTTCACCACACATGCATAGCAGACTCGGCTCGTGACACCCCACCCACAAACGAGTTTGGCTCAATGGGACTCGCAAGTTGTTCGTTCAGTTCAGGTTTGTGGTACAGAACGGTGTTATTACATGGGCTGCCAATTCAGTACTGTTTTACGTCATCTTGGGCTGTTTTGTGTTTTCATTAAGATGATCCACATTTTATAATGTTATGTACATTTAGCACAAAGTTAATAGAGTGAATGCATAATGGAGATGTTGAATGCCCAGCTTCTGCATGATAAGCTTTACAGCAGTGGTATGTACATTTAATAAATGAACACCAGGACCAATGAGGCATGCAAAGTTACAAGTATTGCAGTTTTAATTATGTTTACTACAAATTTGAGTACATCTTTTCAGTCTTTTCTCTTAATAAATGTTCTTTAACAGGGAGTCCTTGTCCAGATGACGGTGAATGATCTTCCGGTTGGGCGTAGTGTGGACGAAACATTGAGACTTGTTAAAGCTTTCCAGTTTGTAGAAAAGCATGGAGAAGGTGAGTCAGAAATTAGACTTATGATCATTAATAATGTTAAGGAGGTAAATTTATGCTTGTATGTTAGATTTGTGTCAAATGTAAGTGTAATAGGCTTGAAGTTTAATCTAGATTATTTTTTTTTCTAGGCGTTTCTATATTTGTGATAGTATTTAAATGAGTGTTTGTAGTTTGGTGTCATAAGTTCTCAGAATGTTTTTGTAATCATTTGCTTTTGTGTTCTGTTTATAGTTTGTCCTGCTAACTGGAAACCAGACTCCCCAACTATCAAACCTGATCCCAAAGGCTCAAAATCATACTTTGAGAAGGTAAACAAGTAAAATGCAGTCGCAATGTCAGAAAATCACAGGGGTGATGCCTATTTTGCTTCCAAAATACGTGGATAATGTCAAGAGATGTTATTATTAATATCATGGCTTCTGATGCTATTCTGCTTTGTAGCTTCTGCGTACTGTTATCTGCTTCTGTTTAAATATGGGGAAATATGAATTGTAATAAACATTTGGCAACCGTCTATGACTTATTCAGTGTATAGATCCTTTTTTAGCGTTATCGTCCAGTGACTTTTCCGTGGCTGTGCCCTCTCCATTCTTCTCTGTGCTTCCCTGAGTTCTCCTCATGTATACATGTCCATTCTTTCCCTCTCATTTGTATATCTGTATAACTTTTATCACTTATTCTGTCTACTTTACTTCACTTGCTGTGTCTACGCACTCGTTATTTCAAGAATGTTGTCTGGTAATGTACCAGAAGCTTCGAAATAATACGTTTTGGTTCACGAAAGATAGAAGCTAGTCTAGCGTGTGACAGGTCGTCTTTTTGATCTTAGGTAAAAAGATACACGTTTGTAAGAGGTTATGTTGTTGGGAATCATCATCATAATCAATTGGCTGCTAATCACATCTCGTCAGAGATTGTAAAGGAAATGGGAGTTCAACGGGAATGTACATCAATTGTTTGTAGACTTCAACAAAACCTGTGATTCATTTAGAAGAGAAATATTACAAAATATTCTCTTTCTCCACCATTTATGGAACATGAACGTTTATTATCGTGTTAACAAGAGCCTGACCCCAGTCCATATTCGTATCCAGATGAATCCAATGCACGCACTCAACCTGTTTGCCTTCGATCTATATTAATATTATCTTCACATCTGTGTGTAGGTTTTTTTTTGTGTGATCTCTTTACTTCAGACTTTCCAACTAAAACTTTATGTGCATTTCTCATCTCCCATCACATATTCTTTCATTCGGCCATCCTAATAATATTTGGTTTTGGGTCCCATGGAATGTGGGTACATTTTTGACTAGCTGAACGACTGTCAGCTTTTTATTTTCCACAGTGTTCGCTACTTAAAGATTCCAGCACATAAGTTTTCTTACATTTCGGTGATTTGTTTATAGTACGTCGTAACAGACGGCTACTGTGAGAGGAGAGAAAGTTTTCAGATTCAGGGTTTTAAAAGAACATTTCCTTTATACAGGTTGTCGCAGCGTTGAGAATCTGTCGGGATTATACAAGATACAGTATGGGCGTCACTAAATAGGCCTATGGTAATTATTGTGTGTGTGTGTGTCATGAGGTCTTGATCTGTTCCTTGTTTCTTCATTCTTTTTCCCTTTCCATTCTTTCTGTCATCCCATTTATTATTTTTTCTGCTTTTTTCTCTCCTTCTCTTTCCTTTTTCTCTGTTTTTTCGTCCCTTGTTTTAGCCTCCTTCTTTTTATTTCCTCCATTTTAGTTTAGCCTTTTTCTGTTTATCTAACTTAATGTCTTTCTATATTTCTTTTTTATCTGTGTCTATTTTACTTACTTCCTCTCCTACCCTGTTCTTTTCTTGGTCTGTTCTTATCCCTTTCCTCGCACCGTCCCATTTTCGTTCTCTGATTTGTGCCTTTTCTATTTCATAATTTCTTTCTCGTCCTCTTGGTCTGTTCTTATCCCTTTCCTCACACCGTCCCATTTTCTATTTCATAATTTCTTTCTCGTCACTTGTTTTTGTACCTGATATGTAAACCTCGCTGTGTCAGAAACATTGTACCATGTGATATTCCCATATCTAATTGGAGCATTTTCTGATATGTAAACCTCGTTGTGTCAGATATTCCCATATCTAATTGGAGCATTTTTCTCTTCGTTCACCATTTTCTCCCTCTCTCAACTTCGCTCACATTTCTTCATTTTCTTGATGTATCCGTTTTTATATCAGCGTCACCTTTCTACCTCATTTTTTCGACGACAAACTTGTATGTACCCTGCCTTCCCCCATCCACCTTTCTTTCTCGTATTTATTTTACCCCCATTTCCCACAGGACCCATTTTGTCTCCGTCTTTGTTGAGTTCAATTTTGACCGGCGTAGCGCGCGTTACCGTTTTGCCGACTCTACACAGACAATCCCAGTTCCAAAACCCCGATTTCAGCATAAGAAAAGGAACGCAGCCTGCCTCGTATATTTTCAGAGGGATTCACATGTTGAAAGAAAGATGGCAGCAATGATTCTTTTCTACTCCGTTCTTGTCTGCTTTTCCTGTCTTCTGCCTGACGGCTCAACTTTGTAAAATATATAGGTCACCCCTATGTAGATTGAGCCTTCTTAGCTTTCGATATAAAACTTTGTCTTTGTAGTAGCCCATTTCCACAGCCGAATCTTCTGGGTACAGCGCCTAGTTGAAATGTTAAAGATTACAGATGTTTCGTAGGAACCCTGAGCCATCTTCTGCAGGGTGGAAACGACAAAGCTGTTATCTGGGGGTTTATGCAGAAATGTAACACTGCCACGAAATGTGAATGACATCTGTAAATATAACGGTGGTACCTAACGATCTCGAATGGTCACACCTACGAGTCGGACAGTGGTCGATGTTGCTGTCATTGTAGATTTCGTTCAGGCCTACATACTATCAAACGTAGTGGCGTTTTGGTCAGGTGGTGGATTTCGTTGTTTTCCCCAGTACATCTCGCCTATATTCAGTTTCTTTGCATCCCAATGCGGAAAACAAATATTCCGTCACCCACAATATATTTATGTTATTAACTAGATGGTGATGGTAAATTGCTTTATGTTAATTTCTTCATTTTGTCCAGATACTTTGAAGTACCATTGCCAATTAATTATAGGTTCCTGACAGTTCGACAGCGATAACTATCGGATTTAAAATTTGGTATGGCGATATTTAATACATACGTCCACAAATTACGCGTGGGTACTTGTAAGTCGACAGTTAAGAAGATGGCGACGGTGCGAATCTTTTGAAGTTATGTCCTTCTAATTTAACATAGGATCTGTATTTATAAAACTAGTAAGTTTCTAGTGAGAGAAATGACATTATAACATATTTATAATTACAAGCATTAATAAATAAAGTGTGGCCCGCGTGGGATTCGGTTGTATCTGTGTACGAGCCCAGGAAAGTAATTTATGAGCTCATTGCATTTCATTGCTAGATTATAAACTTGCATTGCCTGAATGTAACATTAACAGCGCGAGATTTGTATGACTATAAATCTGTGGAAGAGGGAAATAAGCTTTATGAATTCTGCCTGGAACTCCTTGTCAGTTGTTAATGTTGTTCCCGCATATTTACATTTTTACACTTTTTCAAGCGATATATTACGTATGGTATAGGATATCTACATGACATGAAATCAATATGGCGTGGAAACGAACCCTACCGTCCTTTGTGCACTGTATTTTCCGTGTCAGTTTAAAAGCGGAAGTCCTAAATTACTTGACAGACCGAAACGTTCTTTTTCATCCCATTTATTAGTTTTATAACCAATACATCTACATATATTTTATCTGATTTATTGATTTAATAAAACGTGTGGAAAGGAACAGAATAGAATGTTCAGAATTTGCATAAGTTGGTGGCAAAACATGACTTTATTTTGGGGGGGGGGGGTGTTTTGAGAAGTAAATTAAGAACAGGGGGGTCTTGAAATAATTTATGATAACTGTTTACTTTCGAATATATTTACGTATGCACAGATACGCTGGCCTTGTAATCCTGGGGTCTCGGGTTCGATTCCCGGCGGTGCCCGAATTTATAACTTGTGTTGGGCAAGGCCGTGGTCTAGGCAACACGGAGTTTTCCTCCGGGGGCTTCCCCGGTTTCTCCGTGGCATCCCAACAATTACTCCATGCACACACAGAAGAAGGCAATGGCAAACCACCTCTGGATCATCTGCCAAGAACGTATATGAACAGATCCCAGTCCGAGAAAAGGATGGAAGGATCCTGGTCATATGGACCTGTCGTCAGACAGAACACTAAAAAAAATAAA
>NW_019060203.1:31877-47145 GCF_000696155.1 Zootermopsis nevadensis
TAATAATAATTAGGCCTAACATTGTTTCTTGAAACTTCAAGTAAGAAAATTATTCACCAAAATCTGCGGTCGAGTTGTTAGCATTTCTGTTTCATATCGAGATGTTCAGGTTTCAAATCTCGGCCTGGAGACCTATAAATGATGCCATGGCCGCATCTACATAATTTTTCAATTAATTCGATAATCAGTCTCTTTCTACGCTATATACTCTGTTATACGGATTGCGTCGTTAAATGAGACACGTATAAATAAAGTAGTTTAATTCCTACTGGACTGAGATCGATCACATGACCATCTGCGCACGAGTTCAGCATGCCATGACCTCAGCTAAGAAAGACTAAACTTAAAGTTTAAAATCTACGTACACGTTTTTCAGATATGAAAATTGGTAATGGAACCTACGTAACTTGGTTCGAAATGATTTCCAGTTTCTGGATAAGAAGTTAACGTCACCGTCAAAGCTATTTGAGACAACAAGAAGACTCTTGGTATAAAAGACGGAACACGTCTAGCTGGAAGGAAGAGTTTTGCAAGGCCCTCAGGAGACGCGCTTATTCCACTCATGCGAGGAGGATATCATACGCCCATGTAGCTCTTGAGTATTAGATAGGTGATTCTAAAAGTCGTGAAGGTAAATTCAGAGCTCGTAAATCGAGATGGATTATCTCTCTGTCAAGTCAACAGAAAGAAGAGACTGCAGACTGCAAGGGGAGAGGGGATCTTCTTTTCTTTTCTTTTCTTTTCCATACGCGCCTTTTCTGCTTGCCTTCAAGAAATAGCAATTCTCAAAGGCGGGAAGACGGGGAGAACAAATAAAAGTGAGAGTAGGTTGAGGAAGTTACTGGCGAAAGTAGTAAAATGAAAAGGAATATAGTTCAAAGTTTTCAGACACTGCAAGTTCACATTTGCAGCTCGCTTCATATGCTGTGGATTCCGTGGGAACGTTCGCTGCTGTCAACAGTTACAAAAATGTATTTCCAACAGCTTGCGACTTTGTCAATTGAAATCCCTCCTAACTTCTTGTGATATTTATATCCTAGTTAGGCAGACACGAGTTTACGACGTTTGGGCCAAAATGACGTTTTTAAAAAAGTGACAGTTTTTACCATGGTCTCCTGGATTATGACACAGTGGTTACCGACGTTTCGGAGCAAAATACTGCCTCCATTTTCACTTTAAAGGTTATAGTTGTCTTCGAAATGATGCAGTTCCAATTAAAATGCTACATACACAGGGATAGTATACAAGCGTAATCATTCTTGTTGGCCCAGTGGGAGTTTACCTTAATCTACAGATAAATGCTTTGTACTTTGGACATGATCCTGAGCCAGTTGAATCTAGTCCACAATCTGGGGGGTGGGGTGGGGGGGTTTGCATGGGCCTAACATCGTCATCGTTAAAAAACTTATTGTTACAAAATATCATACCTATTCTGTGGTTTCATTAAAATATATAGAGAGTGCAATTGGAGGTTTCTGCCGAACTTGTAAGGAATATTCCTGGAGCCAGTTTGAGTCGAAATACTCAAACATACCTTAGTCCGAAAGTGAACAGTTACAGAGATAGCGACTAGAGAAGTTTAAGAGAAAACTAGTTTTACACTGCATCAACAACCACAACAAATCCACTGAGTTCAGAAAACAAAATAGAATGGAACTGAATTATTATTGGCATTTAACGCATCTAATTAACATCCAAACCTTGCAGTACAAAAAACCCCCCCAGAAATTGATCAAACTGTCCTCGTTAGGATTTATGCACTTCTGGGCACGTATGGGTAGTGACTCGGTGGATAGCTTCAACGACGGCCTCAGAGCGAATCCGTACGTGTTCTGCCGCTGTAAAAATACGACGAAGACCTGCGGGTCTTCTGTTAACCTTTGTTTCGTACGGTAAGTCTCCATCATTAGTACGTCCTGATGATGGAGTCAGCAAACACCTCTGAAACGTCGATAAACTAACCAGAATACACGGAGTAAGATCCCAGAAGTCATCTCAAGAATGTATTCCCTTGCGGACGGAGCAAATCACGTTTTTTAAAACTTCTCTTCACGTCTTCTCCATAAGTTTTCAAAATCGGACTAGGTTATGTTTGATTATTTCGACTTAAATTGACCTAAGGAAAATTTCCTACAAATCTGTCAGGATCCTCCCAGTATACTGTCTATATTATAACAGACATTGTTTTATACGTAATGTATTAATATATAATAATTTATCTTAGTGTTTTTTTATTCTAAATTGTAAATTAACAGTCTTCAGTTTCGTCACTATACGTACTGAATAGCAGAACATGCAACGGACTGTTTGAAATCCTTCATTGTTCTTCAAACAACCAATCAGAAACAATAAAGGGGGGGGGGGAGAGAAGAGGGAAAGAAATATTATGCTTTTGAAACTCAAAATGTCGAAAGAACGAGCATATTACTTATACTTTCTCTTATATTAATACATGGTCGCGTTTCTGTGGTGCATTGCACAGTGCTGCCCTCTGTGATCTTTCGTCCTGATACAAATTCCGACCGAAGAGGCTTTGATCTCTCCATAATAAGGTGTATATAGTCCCTAGAGAACGAATGTGTATAAAGCATATAGGCCTACGTTTCATGTTGAACTCGAGAATTAGAAAAAGGAAAGGAAACAAAAAAATAAAAGCTTAAGAAAGAAATGTTTTAATATTCTGCTTCTTGTCTAGCAGACACCATAAAACAAATGCTGTATAGGCAAAGTGTTCTTGCTCAAATTACACTGAATGAGCTCGCAATATGAAATTCATGTCTTTTGTGCTACTTTTGAGTCATCTCCGAATCAATAAAATTTAGCATTAAAATGTCACGCAAAATGTGTGGGTTTAATTTGATTTGGTTCCAGTATAACCCCTCTCTTACATGAATCTCAACGCTAATTCTTTGATTTCATAAAAACAAAGATCGTAAAAATTGTAAACAAAATATAGAACGTGTTGAAACTACTGTTTTCGTCTGAAATATTTCTATGATTAATGCCTAACAAAATATAGGGAAAATAATTGCTGATCTTATGCAGTCTGATGTTTGTATATTTGATTAGCTTTTCAATGATAGATTTTATCTTCAGCAAACGAATATAAAGCCCATTTGAAAACCAGACTACTCCAGTTGGAAGCATATGTACCTTCCCACCACTGTTTGTAAACAAGGGACAGAATTCATTTAAGGATTGAGGGGAATTGTTTTACTGTAAATGACATTCTTAATTTATTATATTAATCCGGAAGGAATCAGTCGTGGCCTACGCTAGCTTCTTCCGAACGACTGGCTGTATGGAATCAGCTATATACTTGAAACAGGGTAGTAACTCGATGCCATGTAGTCTGAGCTACTTACAGTGTCGTTAAACAAACCGTAAATAACTACAAATATAAATAAATTAACTAATAACAAGAATAATTCAGTCTTCGTTGTAGTAGGCCTTCACCATTACAGTATTATATTTGGCTTGTGGTTTTCATGGTCTATAACGAAGACAGTACTAACATATGAGATTTGAGGTTTTCACAGCGGTGAGTATGAAGATCCCATCTTCTGGGTTGTTGCGCTGTATAGTCTGGTCGATGTTTACCAACGTTTCAGAGGTCATACTGCCTCCGTCATCAGGACGGTGAGTATGAAGATTTCTGGCTTCTGGGTTGTTGCGCCGTGTAGTATCTACCATACTACACGGCGCAACAACCCAGAAGCCAGAAATCTTCATACTCACCGCCCTGATGATGGAGGCAGTATGACCTCTGAAACGTTGGTAAACATCGAGCAGACTACACAGCGCAACAAGCCAGAAGACGGAAATCTTCATACTCACCGCCCTGATGATGGAGGCAGTATGACCTCTGAAACGTTGGTAAACATCGAGCAGACTACACAGCGCAACAAGCCAGAAGACGGAAATCTTCATACTCACCGCCCTGATGATGGAGGCAGTATGACCTCTGAAACGTTGGTAAACATCGAGCAGACTACACAGCGCAACAACCCAGAAGCCAGAAATCTTCACAGTACTAACAGTTTTATAGTCAGAACATAATCACTTCCACATGGCTGTATTAAGAAACATAATCTTAAACAAAACACATGCATAGAATAGTCTTCCATCTTGCATCTCGGTTTCCTTTTTTATTCTGTGTGACAAAAGATTAACCTCGGTGCGTACCGAGAACTTTCGTGAATAGGAGAAAAAGGGGAACCCAATGGAAATGAGTGACTCTATGACACCGACCATGCAACTCCCCCCTCCCCCCAAACCTCTCGCTGTATACATCTACTGATGCCTTTCCACTTTCAGAATATTAATACTGACTCCAAGTTCCTTTTTAAAGCAACCTTTGAACTCTTTCTTTTTCCCATTATCATCACGCCATGATCAGCATGGCTTCCAATCCCAGCACTAATTCACTTCGCACGCGAAACTTTTCATCACAATAAACCTCCCCCTCCCCCCACACACGTGAATTGGGCCACGTAGTGTAACAGTGGTGTATGAACAGGTACTGCCTTTCTGTAGTATTCGACTCGAATTGAAACGCCTATCCTGTTTTGTGCTACAAGTATATTCCAAATACGTTCCTTTGTTCTACACGTATTGCAGATAAAACCCCGTCTGACGTAAAACTACATGGAGACACATTTGTTCATTACCCATGCCATGTAAATTAAAGGTTATAGTGGGCAGAAATGAAATTGGGCGTACAGCTTATAGTGTAAGCTTTCAATATTACATTTTAAAAAAAATGTTCAGTAGTTTCGAATATGAAACATCCGGACTTACTGAATTTCAATTACACTTGTTATTGGGATTCGGTGTTCGACGGAGAGTATTCTGTTTAGAAAATTCAACTCAGTAAATGAATTAATAAAAGTTAATGGGATTGTTCATTAAAAGATGCTGGCCGAATGCTATTACTTTTCTTATCGGTTTAATATGTTATTTTATGCTAACCTCAAATCTAACTTTAGATGCATAATAAAAAACTTGTTTTTCGAAACATTGGTACGTCGCAAATAATGTAGACTTAATTACAATATACCAGAGGTGGATCGTTGATGTTAATACGTGTTAGCCTGGCTAACGCTTTGAAAAACAAAGTATTCTGTCTTAATTTTGTTTCTCGCTGGTACTACAGACGCTAAAATACATCAGAGTGGATAAGATGAAATGCATCGTTTGGTAGCTGCAGCCAGCTTAGCGTTGTTAGCCAGATAGTTGAGGCAAACGCTAGCAGCCAGCCGTTAGCCGGATTAACGCTGTTAAACTAAAATGCCATTTGTAATAGCCCTCGATGTCGTGAAAACGTAATTAGTTGTAAGGAAAATAATTTATATCTGTATAGTATACATTAGCTTTTCATCAATAGACTATATTTACATCTGTCAAAACTTAATACCAACAATATAAATTATATAAAATATCAAATATTCATTTGTGCTTCAGATTAGAGTTTAAATTTCCAATTTTGCTTAATATTTTGTTAGTAGTATATAACCTTAGCATTTGAGTGGACTTGAAGCCATGGATCAGTGAATCTCCTCTTCATGCACATCTGTCCATGATTGGGGTTTATTCTGTCTTCAATAGTAGGATAAAAATAGATCCGTTTCATCTGTACCGACTCTACAGATGATGACACTCCATTGACAAAATGTAATTCCTCATAGAATTCTGTTGCTTAAAAAAAAAACAAGTGCAAGTCGGCCGCTCAGTGACTGAGTGATTACTCAGCTTTTAATAGCGAAAATTAATCTTGCACAAAACTCATACCAACCCCTACATCCCTGTGTTAAACAAGACAGACATAATCCCAGTCAAAATCTGTCTCTCTCCCCCCCTCAATCTGCAGCAACTCCTTTTAGTTATTTCAACCCTCACTTTACCCCCCTTCGACTTACATCGACAGGATAAGCTTCGACTTGATGTGCGTCGTTACTGGAAGATTGGTGTAAGTGTGATTGAAATTCTATTAAAGAACTCCAGTACCACAGAAGGAGAAAATTATATAGGAATCAACACAGATCCTGACACAAATATAACGGCTAATTGTACACAGAAAAACAGTTAGAAATATTGCATATCAGTAAGAGTTGGAAAGGCCTCCATTCCGGGCTTTTCCTTCCGGAAATTAGGAGTGGAAGGAGGGGGTGAGAGAGTAAATATTGCAAAGTGCTGCAATAGTTTGACACTTGGGCCTCTGACTTTCGACCTGGTAAATCGTTTTATATGATTATTTTGACAGACTTCGCCAAGACAAATAGAAATATATTTTATATTGCTGTCTAATTGTAAAGTGGACAGGCAATGCTAACGTAAATTCTCTTTGCTCCTAAAAATTGCTAATGGCATCAATAATTCAAAATTTGTAATTAAGAACTAAACAATTCCATAATAACAAATGTAATAACTTACTTTACCCTGCGTTTCGATGACGACACATGAACATAGACCCTGTATACTCTATACGGTTAAGCTTTACGTGCTTCGTGTGTAGTTTCTTTCGAGTTTATTTCTAGACCAATCCCTACTAGCCATTATTAAAGTCTCGGAGTTTTTATTCGTAATTTATATTTTCTCTGAAAAATCAGTATGTTAACAAAAACTTAATAATACAAATAAAAATAGGGTGAAGGTGTCGTCCAACGCGTAGTTTGTTGTGTTACATAACTTATTGACCTTAAAGTGTATTCACTGCACATACGAATCCAGGAAAGAACTGAAAACAAATTAATACAAAATAAAATTGATAAAGTTGAATAAATACTCGTATTTGGGTAGAATTGCAGGTGTAACGACACCGAAGTTTTAGAGGTCCTTGCTGCCTCCGTCATCAGGCAGAAGACAGCCATCTTTATGACAACCACAAATCCGACTTACCTGCTGATTGCCAGTTCTAGCCGCTCGCAGTCCGTAGAGGAAAGCAATTGGAATTTCGCGTTTTTCCAATCAGCTGACACGCGTAAGACGACGTTCAACTTTTCCCTCTCTGTCAGACAGAAGTTATTTTGTAACCATTGCAGCCACTGAACTCAGACACCTGGACCGAACGTGTTTCCTCACACCCTGACGTCTCGAGACGTTTCGTTGGTTTTAACGACGCTGTTTCAACTGCAAAATTAGGCCTACCCGTGACTTCTTTCTTATTTCTTCCTAAAGTTTTCTTCTCTTTGATACTTGATTGGCTCTTTCATTCGTTCTTTCCATCCGTATTTTCCGTTTCTTTGTTTATGTTTTCTTCTCTCTTCGTCTCTTTCTTTGTTTTTATTCTCGAACCACACTTTGGTAACCCCTGCATTGAGTATCTGGTCGGCTCTTCTGATTTGAATGGATCATCCAGTGGTTTCAACCGGCGTACATTATGAAAAGCGAGGAGTTGAACCCTATAATGGGGCGGTCTAATCATTTTCAGAGCTACATTTGAGTTTCTGCCACATAAAAGAAGAAAACTTATAAAATATTAGGGCAGTCCTACTGTAGCACTAAATTGAGGTTAATCCAGAACATTACTTGGCTCGAAGACTTAACTGAAAGTTACGGAAAATTTCACTAATGAAGAATAACTTTAAGCTGAGAGACCAGGCTTAGGTTAGTAATCTACTGTGGTGCCCGAACTTTTTAAATATATCGCCCACTTTAATACCTCGAAGTTTATGGCAGTACATCCGATGGTTATGAAAGCGAAAACAAAGAGAATGCCTCTAGAAGGAATCTGAGCCTGCAATGAGAAGTCATGGTTTCAAGACCTTGCCGCTCCTTAATTTATTGAACATAATCATTTCCCTGCTACTATCAAGATATCTCGTTAAGATACATCATCAGTTTCTCTTCTAAGTTTGATATTAATTGTAAATTAAAACAAAATCTCATGCCATCTTGTGGCAAGTCAACCCTACAAGTTATTGATCTGAACCTCAGGTCTCAAAGGGTTAATTAATAACAGGCAATGCGAGAGATCTTCTAAACAGTGATATTAATTTTATCAATTTTCGTCGTCTGCAAGGACCATTTAATTTCTATGTTAGTTAACGATGGACTTTCAACTGCATAGTTTACGTATTGATGAATGATGAAGTGGAAAGGATATGGAAGGAAGCGATCATTGTGGAAATAGAAAGCTAAGCAAATTCTCAGTCAAGATGTCCGCTCCCCGGCCGAGATTTGAATAGGTTACCTAGAGAATGCATTAATATGGTGAGACTAAACTCAATAAGAAGTGTCCGTCTCGAGAGGAATTTGACCTACGGATCTTCGGTATATTTGAAAAAAAGTTGTGGTTTAGACCAATAATTTGGCAGTTTTCATAGATTAAGTCACTGTAATCTCAGCAGGTGGTTGAAAGATCGGTGTGACTAATTTCTCATACTCCCTGCCCATTTGTATTCTCAAGTAATAAATGTCTTTTGTGGCGTCTCCAAACACCAGTCCCATTGCTTTGAGAGTAACTTGACCATATGTGATTTTGCTCTCTATAGGCCTACTATTCTCGTGGGGAATGTCAGATGCAGAGCTTTGAAACCAAGGATGGTGTCTGCATGAACAACACAAAATTTACGATGAGATTTGAGGTTTTCACAGCGGTGATTATGGTAAACATCGACCATACTACACAGCGCAACAACCCGGAAGACAGAAATCTTCATACTCACCGCCCTGATGATGGAGGCAGTATGACCTCCGAAACGCTGGTAAACATCGACCAGACTACACAGCGCAACAACCCAGAAGACAGAAATCTTCGAGATCATGTCTGTTTGTCCGCACGTCTGTCGGTATGTTTATGTTAAAGCATCTTAAAGAATACAGACGAAATACAGTATTGAAAATCTAATCTAACTTTGAACTATTCAAGGAGGTGGACCGTTTGGTGACCTGTTCCAGGCTCATTTCTCCAGCACTGACTTCAATGACCGTTCCGGACTTATTGCACCAGTTCCAGTTTTTTCATCTTTAACTTAAAACCTCTGTTTCTTAATTGTTTTGTATAATTTATGATATAAAAACTCAATGTATACAAGTTCGCATTTTATTCTCATACAGGCTACGTACGACTTTAAGAGCGTTTAAAACGCAGTTACATTCTCTTCCTGTCATACTGACTGCCCTATTAATTTTTCCAGTTTCCGTTGTTTCTAAGTGTTTACGCCGAATTCTGTTCATGGTCTTAATCGATATATGTTAAATCATATTAACATTACTATTAACTGTAGTATTATCAAGCCTTCGAAATGAAAAAGTCCACAACGTCTTTGCGGAATGCTTGTAATACATCTTGGATCGGTGTCTTGCTCTCATGACTGGAGTCCAAACACTGTTTATGTAACATTTTTCCTGCTCGGTAGTGCACCCCCCACACACCGAAGTGCGCAAGCTCACATACACACATGCACTTGAAATATTCTCATTATCTTTAGAATCGCGAATAAGAGTCCTTTCATGGACACGAATACAAAAGAAGCCCCATCGAGGAAAGAAAGAAGATTAAAGATGTCTATTTTTTAATTTCACGGAAGGGAAGGAGAGAAGGGCGGACAGAAATCAGTCATGTTATTGCAGCACGTCAACTGTCTGCATCGGCTCTTTATGTTTCTCCCCATCCAGAAACGAACGACGTTCTTTTCATAGCCCTTTGTGTCCTCTTATCCACAGACGTGCGTGAGGGAATCATCTCCCGCTCTCCCAAATCACCAAGCACCGTCTGTGCCAGCAGCAGGTGAACAGGCATCGAAGGTTGTGGTCTTTTGGTCTGATGATTAACTCCATGGAGCAGAGTCCTTGAGAAGCTAATAGTCGCTCAGCCAATAAATGAATTTTTCGTATTTTATGTAAACCTATCGTTTTCTAAGAATCCTCGGCTAGGCCTTATTCTGAGCCAGTTGAACCTAGTCCTGACACCAATATCCTATATTCTTAAGACCTATTTTAATATTATCATTCCAATCCCAAGTTGTCTTCCCCTTCATGTCTTCTCACAAATGATTTATATGCATTTCTCAATTTTTCTGTGTGAAGTTCTTGTGTTATTTAATTTCCTTTTAGGCCCAGATGTACTCCTCAACACCTGATTCGTAACTAATTAAATGAGTAACTACCTCCCTGATTAATTCGTGTGCCAAATATCTAACTACTTATCTGCATACATACATCTCTACGTTCCTAACTTAGGCCTACTAAGCAAGTAATTAGTTAACTATTTAGACGATTAATTAACTAGCAAACTAATTGTTCAGTAAACAGAAAAGTGAGCAGATGTAAAGAAAATGAACCAACTACTCTTGTTCTCAAATGGGGCATTCCTTACTGACTTTGTGTTCATTAGCACATAAACATGCAGTTTATGAAACAGTTGATCAGGAGTACAGAGGTACGTGCTCTGTACAGAGTAATAACTTCTCTTCTCATATTTTACATGTTAAACATTTTAAAGCATGTTCCAGCCTCAAAATTCTATTTCCGTCATCTTAAATTTCACTCTTACCCTTCGTACCATTTATAATTCCTTGCTCTCTTTAGCCACCAGTAAAATAATCTGTGTATTTTCCCCTGTGTGTTTCATTAAATATCATCTCACGGTAGAACACTTAAAACAAGTGTTACAGGTCTTAGAGACCGGCAGATATGCCTACTCAGGCTATATATTGCGTCCATTTTTGTGTTATGACATCGTGGACATGTCACAGAAATCGAGGAACATTACATTCTATTGTAGGTTGGCATCCCTGCAAATTTGTTAATTACCGATGGTAACCGAGCGTGAAGACCTCAGTTTGACAGCGACTAACCACCGCATGACCGACCGTTCTCACTCCATAATACCACCTCCACCCCTTTATGAATCTCGCCCTCGTACCCTGTTTTAGCCTGAATAATGCATGAATTTTACTCATCACATTAGCAGTAATCGTGGCCCTTGGTTACTGCGTGAAAATCTTCCGTAATACTTGACTCCACAGCCACCGTTTGAGTGTTAAATTTATACCTTAAATCTCTCATATCAACGCCCAAAAATCTGCCTGCTTTAAATTGGTGTTTCCTGTCGGTGGTCTGCGGACCGCTGCCAGTTCGCAAATTCAAATTAATGTTATGTTATAGACCCTATAGACATGCACTGTACCAAACCCTTAAGGTACAAATTCGTTTGTGTTGAATGTTAATGTGCTTTATTCCAATTCATTGTCTTTCTGATTGTAATGGCACTGCAGGCCGAGCTATGAGGAGAGGTGGATTTATGGTACGGACCAAAGATATTCGGAAGACATTTCTGTCAACTTGAATCACGTTATTCAATTTAATTCAATTCATTTATTTAAGTGCTTGACAACAGTCAAAAAGGCCAATAACAGCCAAGCACTAAACCAGATTACAGGATAAAATATAATAAGTAATTAATTTATTTCAATAATAATAAATTATTTATTTTATTTGTAGTGTTCTGTCTGACGACAGGTCCATATGAACAGGATCCTTCCATCCTTTTCTCGGACTGGGACCTGTTCATATACGTTCTTGGCAGATGATCCAGAAGGGGTTTGCCATTGCCTTCTTCTGTGTGTGAATGGAGTAATTGTTGGGATGCCACGGACGAAAACTCCGTGTTGCCTAGACCACCTCATCTTATTATTATTTAGTGTTCTGTCTGACGACAGGTCCATATGAACAAGATCCTTCCATCCTTTTCTCGGACTGGGACCTGTTCATATAAGTTCTTGGCAGATGATCCAGAAGTGGCTTGCCATTGCCTTCTTGATCAGTCTGTTTTAACTGCTTATGGATAATGTCAACTCGCAAAACTGTTGTCGGTAATATAACCTGACATGACCAAGTGAAGACTAAATTGAGTGTTAAGAATTTCTTATTCGCCTGTCAGGTCTGGCACTTTTACCCCCTTCTGGAGAGATTAGATAGACAAAAGATTAAATAATCAACCTTAGTGCATTGTTTGGAGGTTACTGAGGCCTTAAAAACACCGAAACTGGTTTTGTAGTATTATTTATTCACATGTGGAGCAGCGGCAAGAATTGTAAGGCTTTCTCGTTTTTGGGAAAACCAAATATTCATTACCGTGTTAAAAACAGAATGCCATCTGTCATTATTTTGTGCGAGATAAATCCATTCCACACATTTAACATCATGTTTTCTTAAGACATGTTTTAATATTATCCTCCTGTTACTTTGTTTCTCTTTAGGTTTAAATATCCTCATTTGAGATTTTTGGTGTCTTACATTATTTAATGGGTCTATGCTCACGTTTATAACCTTTAATTGCTACTGTTTAATATGGATGGTTATGAAGATCCTTTATTTAATCCCACACAGAGATGAAAGTGTTGATTTTGATATTTTAAACAAGCGTATCTAGATGTGCCGAAAGCAAAATTTTGGATTTTCGTTTGTGTGGTTGGTATACTGTACATTATGAGACATGTGGCAGCTTACTGACACTCCATTGCTTCTGTACCGGTCTCTGAATAAATAAATGTTAAAAATCGCGTAGCTAAACAAACAATAATTTACTTATGTTCCCTACGTCTGTGAAACATTTGCATAAAATCTTTGAGAATATCCCCTTATAGTGGCATATGGAAGATGAGACATTTCTCCCTAGTTCAGAGATTGCTAATTTCACAGCAGGTGACGTAACGTACTTGTCTTGAAGGTCAACACAGGAACCTCTCTATTCCGCCCTCTCTCTCCCAGACTGATAGAATTGTCGTTCGTATTGTATGAGAAACGAAACAGTCAAACTCGGATTCCCTCTAGGTGGGAGTGAGTACCAGTTAAGTTACCATGGAAAACAGATGAATAAAGCAATCCGATCTTATGTAATATGGCCGGGCGCAAGTGGCACGTTCTTCTGATCCATTTCATTCGTAATTAAAGTGTTTTGTGATGGGTGAAGTGTTTAAATTAGAGCAAATAGTAAATTCTACGATATATGTGCGTTACTGTGTAACAGTGTATGTGAAAATAATTTACAATTGGTGTTAGAAGTGGACTGCAGTGATTATAACCTCCAAGGAATTTTTTGTCGGACTGAAATTTTTCAGCTTTTTGACAACATGGAAGCCAATGCAGTGACAAAGTCGTGGGCAGAAGGTAAGAAATTACATTCGATTATGATATACAATTTGTTAAATCAACTTATGATTTGTTAGGTCTTGACATTCGACGTCAGGACTATCCAGAATGGTGTTTCACAAGCCATTTTCTAGTTAAGCGTTATGAATTTATGTTAGTGTGACTTATGTAAGTTAAAGGGATCCATTAAATATGCCCTACGTACAGGCTATACCATTTTAAAAGCAACCTAACAACAATCACGAACGACGGTAGAAATTAGATGCATTTCCACCCCCTTGTAATGGACTCTCCCAACCTTCCCCGTGACAATCGAGTCAAGGCCACACGTGCTGCTGGGCCACTGCTCATGCAAAAGCTGTGCAGGTGCGAATTTGGTGTATTAAGGAGCAGAACGTGTTTACATTCTCGAACATCGAATTCATTTGCTACTGTTCGTGAAGAATTTAGCAACGTGTATCCTGACAAGGAAGTAATAAGGTACACCGACTGGTAACAACATTTCAGGACACAGGAAGTATTTGTGCTCATCGAGTAACAAAACAGCTGAAATTACGGCCGTATCGAGTTCAGAAAATTCTCCATCTCGGGTATGCACCAAGGCAACTGAAAACTACACCTCAATATCAACTACTCCAGTTTTTCAGTGAGAATTCAGTTGCTCGCTGAATTTGTGTACACGTCCGTTCGATTTAAAACGTATTGCGCAGGCGTATATCTAGACTGCGGAAAGATACCATGCGTAATCTAAACGCACGTTTTTGTGGTACTGAAAGGGAATTTGTAAGTTCTTGTCGTCTCAAGTTACAATTTATGTTAAATACGGCTACAGTCAAGTGCAGTTTTGGTTAAAAATCATGTTAATTTACAATAACAACATAACACGAAAATACGAATGTATTTTTAAACTTTAGTTTACTTCGGAAGTAAACTATGTCACTAAATACTCATTTCAACGAAAATATTTCAGACGGCACTTGCAGATAATAAACTTAAGCTTTTGTAAATTTTTAAATAAAACTAGGCCTAAATGATCAACTTTAAAGTCTAACTTAAAATTACGGGTGAAATGTTACGGATTACTTGCAATTTTTCATATTCTTTGCATTGTCATTTTATCATTACCAATTGCGGTATGATAACAGTGTAATCACAATCAATATTTTTAATCGCCGTACCATTATCATAGAGACTGTCACCCCCTGTACTGTTAGGATTGTCACCATTATTACGTTCTTCACAATTACTATCATCACAGTCATCATTTCTTTTATCATCATCATCATTACCAATACCTATCTCCGTCTTCGTAATAAAAACTTAACGATGTATAATCGGAGCTACTGAAGTATTTAAATCAACTACAAATAAATAAATAAGACTGATCCATTAGCTTGCTCGTACCCATTCACCAAACGGAAGATGACATCGCTTAAGTTTTACAAAACGCGGGCTTTAGAAATGCCACAGAAATGGTGTAATTGCAACTTCTGTTAGCAGAGCGCGTTGTAATCGCTTTCGAATCTCGTCTACTTCGTAGGTTATGTGTATTAATTATTGACGTGTTTACAGTTCTCTTACTTTTTAAATACGGTATCCCCAAATTTTGAAATAATTCTTTACGTGTTGTACCTGTAAGTTAGATAGAAATTGTTGAATGGTATCTGAATATAGTAGGTATGAGCGGGAGAGACATACTGTAATTTGTTATACAATAGTGAAGTCTAAATTGTGATTTGGATCACAAATACTTGGGCAAGGCCTGTACCACGTGAAACGAAACGACTCTAGAGTCCCATCTCCGAAACGTCGTTTTACGTTTTATATTTTATATTTTACTAGACGATGGATAATATCCAAGGAAATTTTTATTCAAATATTACATTGTACTTGTGTGAAATAAGAAAGTAGTCTTTACAAAGAATGTATTAATTAACCAAGAAATGAACAGCTATAAATTTTCATCAAAAAAGTGACTTGTAATACTTAATTTACTCTTTTATTGAACTGCCATGAATGCGAATTTAGTGAATTGCATTGTCTGTCAAACCAAGACAATTTTGTGATGGATTTTATCAGATATGGACAGATTTGTGTTTGTTCTGCTACGACGAGAGCTCGGCCGCAAGGCATCTGCGAGAAGAGATGGTTTGGGGGGGGGGGGGGGCGGAGC
>NW_019060203.1:48154-72092 GCF_000696155.1 Zootermopsis nevadensis
CTCCAATAACTTCCTCCATCCCCTCACATACGGACAGACAACTAAACTCCGCCCAACCCATTAGGGTTGCTGTAACCCTGAGGGGTGGTACAGGATTTACTCTCTCTGCAGTGTAACGTAGTCCGATGCCAGCAGACTCAAATTTGGCGATAGGCTAGTCTAATCTGGTTGAAACAGTAAGTAAAGTGAGGTTATGTAAGCAGAGGACAAATCATCGGCTGATAAGTTACGATCTCAACAAACATCATTACTGAAGCAGTAATGATGAGATGATAAAGTTGCGTCATATTGTGATAAATATATATTTGTTTAAATCTTGTCAGTCTAATCACAATAAAATTCCTATTAAATATTAAAATATTACCATAATTAACATTTAAATATTTAAAATATATTAAATGATGTTCTCTATCGAAATGTTCGATTTACATTAGATCATCACTTTTTTACACGACATGTTTCAGTTCTAAAAGAACCATCTTCAGGTGTATAAAATTATATAAACTTAAATATAATTTCTTAAATGCAACTTTTAGTCAGATGTTTATCAGATTTCAAATGATGTTTTCTTACAGATTTTATTGTATTTTTTTTTAATATCGTATTCGAAGTTGTTCTGTATATGTAATGAAGTTGGGTTCAAGGAAACAGGGAAGGAAGGAAGAAGTACGAAAGGAAAGAGATAAGAATCACTGCCTATAACAAATGAAATAAAAGGATAGATCACTAAGTTAGATGGATACCGTATGTTTGTTTCTGTCAGAACTACATGTTCTTGATAACATTAATAGAGATCTAACACATTAAATTACGAAGATGGCTTGCTGCCTCCATTATCAGGCTATATCGCCCTGATGATGGAGGCAACAAGGACCGCTGAAACGTTGGTAAACGTGTACCAGACTACACGGCCATTTTAGAACTCACCTCCGAGTAAACCTCAAATCGTAAATTTAATTATGATTCTGCAACGCTTCTCATAGCACGGACCGTAGTGAATGTCTGGTTTTTAAACAATACTGATATATTTGTTGTTTGTATTGTTGCTAGCTTATAACAAAAGACGTACGTACGGCACCGTCTTAGAGGCCGTTTTAGCAGTTTGATGTGATGACAATGAACACAAAACCACTGGCACTTGAAGGCAAAATTACATAATTAACAACGAACAATTGAATACAGCTTCGCACAACTGCATTTCATTGCCTCGTAAGTTGCATTATCAGCCATAATAGGGCACACGAACGAAGTTGTGATGGTATATTTGATATGTATCCAGTAAAGTGAGACGAGGCAAGAATATGGCACTAACAAAGCACTGGATTTCCGACGTGAACAGTGGTTTCAGACTCAGATAATACAAATATTGTAAATGTTGGGGGGGAGGGGGGGAGGGGGGTATCTTAATACATTTACATACAGAAAATACCACAACACAGAAAAATGCGAACATGTATCGACACCTCGAGTGAGATTCGAGCCAACGATCCCCGTGTTTGAATGTCTCAAGACCGTGCAGACCGTAGAATGTAAATTGTACGCGCTATTTCACTAAGAATAGAAGAATGATTTAATTAAAGAAGGTGAGATTGGTGGGTTGTAGATCTTAAGAAAAATTGCCTGAGTGTAAAAATGCTTAAGATTTTGGTGGGGAAATTTATGGAATTAGGGGGATCTAGTAACAGAAGGGGGACAATATTAAAATGGACCTTTGAGAAATAAAGAAGACTGTGAGTGGTTAGAATGTATTCATCTGGCTCTCAACAGGGTGAATTTCTGTTAACAGCAAAATTTAGGGTTGCTTGGAACCAACGGAATATTTTGTAAAACAAAGCTACTATTTTTTTTAAAAAAAGATTTTACACTAAGGACTTACGTTAGAAAACATTTATAATTCTAGTTTTTAATTTTTATTTGGTATTTTCCTGATAACTGTATACTGAAGTGTGTTGAGTTTTATAACACGGGAAATTAATTTCAATGTTACACGAAGATATCGAATATAATCTATATTAATTCTGAAACGTGAGTTAGTTCACTTTTGATTTATTTGTAAAATTACAACATTTTGAATCGTGGCCATCTTTCTTCATAACATTTGTGAGTGTGTTTGTTCATATCCCGGCCAGGACATGATATGGAACCAACAAATTTACTTGTGTGATATAAACCCCAGTTGTGAAGTGGATGTCAATAGCATAGCACTAAAATGTAAAGTGGGTAATCAAATGTACCACATGCTTGTCACAGTGATATGTATAGCTTCCACAGAGCTTAGACTAAATATATGATCACGTCACAAAACCGAAATCAGCCACGGAGTCATACGTAAATATGCATAGGTTTAATAAATTGTTTGAGAATATTTCAGAGTTTAGCTTTATGAAAACGAATAGAAATTAGGTTTGTACTGACATTAAGAAAAATTTGAAATTTTGAAGAGCGCGTTATTATTTTGTTAGAAACTATTACAACCCGTAGGCCTGTGCTTTTTAAAGCGATAGTGATTTTGAAGATGGCTGTCCTCTGGTTTGATGTGCCGTGTGGTCTGGTAGAAGTTTACCAACGTCTCAGAGGTCCTAGATGCCTTCATCTGCAGACTACACGGAGCATCAACCCAGAAGACAACCATCTTCAGAGTCACCACCTGCTGGATTGATATTTTCAGTTGTTTTGTGTGGATTTGAAACAAGGTATCTTACTTTGAAGCCACGGTGGTCTAGGGGTTAGAACGCTGGCCTTGTAATCCTGGGGTCTCGTGTTCGATTCCCGGCGGCGCCCGAATTTATAACTTGTGTTGGGCAAGGCCGTGGTCTAGGCAACACGGAGTTTTCCTCCGTGGCATCCCAACAATTACTCCATTCACACACAGAAGAAGGCAATGGCAAACCACTTCTGGATCATCTGCCAAGAACGTATATGAACAGGTCCCAGTCCGAGAAAAGGATGGAAGGATCCTGTTCATATGGACCTGTCGTCAGACAGAACACTAAATAAATAATAATTAATCTTACTTTAAAGGAGTAACTTATAAAACATATATTTTAACAGAGGTTGCGTGGGGAAATATTGCGTCGAATAATGTTGAAATTAGTGGAACATTTAGGGTGATCCATATTGAGAGTAAACGCGTGATTTGTATAGGCCACAAGGCACTAACACAACGAGGTTGTGATGAACTGGGCATGTGGGAGAGACTACGAAGACATACGGAAACTGATGTAACCACTCTGCTGCGAAGTTCTGTATGAACTTGCATCGAAAGTTAGGAAGTACAACCCTTCGGAACCCTAAAATGTATTCGATAAGTACGAGTGGTTTTGATACTTGTGAAGTACTAAACAGCTGAGAGCGATGCTGTAGTTCTGCCAGACACGGGGCTGAGTATTGAGTGAAGGGGGCAGTTTATAATAGAGACGCCTGCTGGTCTTTTAACGGCGGCTTGATCCGTCCCGAAGGTATATTAGGCTACTGCTGTCCGTATAATTCATGTAGTGTACATACAAACGTTAGGGAAGTAGGTTTTTAAGGGCTAGGGGGGTTGAATTCAAGCTTGTAAGGGAGAGATTGCGTTGTCTGGTGAAGGGGAGTAAATTTAGTGTGAGTTTTCATGATGGACTGGAAATGTATTTCTTTATGAAGTGCCAAGTTATGTTTTCCACTACGTATACACGGTCAGAAACAGACATATGCTATGGTTTTTTTCTGTCTGAATTATATTGTCATTTGTGATAACTTCATATCTTCTATGTACTGAGAGATTTATTCTTATATAATTTAAGGACGGAAATGCGTACCAAATTTAGTTACAAATCCTGACGTAAAGGAACCACGTGCAGACCCATTGATTTATGTGAGGGTAATATTAAAAAGGATATTAAATGTGGTTGAGGATGTAGAATGGATTTATTTTGCTAATTAATGTTCGGCTTAAATACAATATGGAGCATTTCTTGACTGTCTGAACTACTATTATCTTCTTAAGAAGGATTCTTCTCCATGGAGTAATTTACTAAATATATCCCGAGATAAGAGTTTGAAACACGCGAGGTATAGGTCTGATATAAAAAACCTTCCACAGAGGTCTACGCAAATGTGAAATGTAGTATCACTATTCAAATTATTTTCAGAGCTTGAATAATTTCGCTCAATGTAAATGAAGTAAAAGGAATGATATATTTAATAACTGACTCTTAGCGCGACTGGGTAGCCATTATTTCATGGCTGCCTCTTCGCTTATCCTGAGTCGCATCCTTTGGACTACCTATAACATGCTATAACTCCATCACCTGTTATTAAGCTACGGAGTAAGCCTACATACAACGTTAATTTGCTTAATGGCGAAACTCGGACAATGATGATACATTACCTCAGTCGCTTATACACTACCGCCACCAACCGTCACTTTCAAATAGAAAATGGAACATTACAGCATCATTTGTGGTTTCATAACGTGATGATCTTGTATATCGCAAAGTGCAAAGTAATCAAAATTGTACGTGTTCAGAATGTTGGTAGCCTAAATAATGTAAACACATATATACGTATGTATATATTTTTTTGTTTTGTTAAATATCTGTGAAACAAACACACTCCAATGTGGGATACGCTTTCACTATTTTAAAAAATATTGATTGTGGTCTTCTGGGTTATGCAACTGAAGAATAAGCAATCAACTACCCGAAATTAGTCTGCCGGAAACAGACCAATCTCTCGGGTTATTTATGGGTGGTCTTTTTTATTTTTTAAAATTTGCGGTCATGTAGGTGGTTATTAACTTTTCTGAAAAACCAATCCTCTTTAAGTTTCAGGCACGCTGGTAACTGTCTACAAGACTAGGCATATATTGTATCGTAGCTCAAAAGAACACGTATTGCATGATTACTAAACGCAGACGTACAATAACGTTAATTCAAAGATAGCTGTCTTCTAGGTTGTAGCGCCATGTAGTCTGGTAGAAGTTTAAGGTAAACTTATACCAGACCCTTTGGACCAACCGTCCTTAAAATCTCAAATCCGGCCTAAATTCAGATAGCGAAATTTCGTTCACACGTGATGAAATGGTTATACTACCATCACAATGTTATTCACGATGACTTACTGACGCTTGCAGTATGACTAGGTTCCTTCAATCACTTGAATTCAGGAGTGTCGCTTCCTCCCTATCAGTTGTATTGAATGAGAATTTACAGAGCTACTGCTGAAGTATTTCAGGAATGTGAACCTCAGAATCGCGACATTTGAATCTTGTAGCCTGATGGCCAAACGTCTGGCCACTATGTGGCTTGCATAAATCACGACGCTTATAATTAGTGGTGTCCTCAGCCTGGTCTTGTGTAATATGTTTATTTGGAAATATGAAACAATAATTTAAATAATTTATTATTTTATTATCTCAGTTTCTGGAAGTTTTTAGTTTCACATAATGACTACAGCAAATAATATGAGCTTCATTATTACATATTCTGTGTAAAGAGTTGTGCTGAAATTTGAATAATCCCCCACTTCAACTGTCATATCAGCTCACAGGATATTGATAATTCTACACTATGCATTAAATTGTTATGATTTCATCCTCGTTGTCAGACAGAGTTGATTTATTAAAACAGAACTAACCCCTTCAGAGGTAAAGTCAAGATATGTCTTTTCCTCCTTTATCGCGTAGGGTATGTGACCATGACGATGTGCTTCCATTAAACTCATAATTCGTGACCCTCGGACCAAAAAACTGGAATTCCTAATTTTGTATTCGGAAGGATTTCAGGATACGAAAAGTTAATATATTTATGTAGGCTGCATTCCCCCAAATAATATGTGCCTAGCAAGACAGAAAGTGTAAACTTCTTATTATTATATTCTTTAAATTATAAAAGTAAACCAAAAGTATGGAGGTTATTTATGAACTTTCATAGCTTGTCTTTATGTTAATATTAATACGTTTTAGTTGAACACTGAATATTACGCGTGTTTTTTAATAAATTACGAGTATACAGATGTTATTGTTATCATTTGATATGCGACCTGAAGGTGGTCTTGAACTTTTCCTACATATCACCATGAAATATAACAATCGACTTTGCAACTATTTCTGAAATCCTATCATCGCCATAAATATTAAACTCTGTCGTCATGTTCTTTGTTTATATTTTCCTTAAGCATTTTTCAAATAAGCGACTTATACCTCTAAAAGTTATATTACAATACACGTACGGTAATTAAGGTTCATACACACCATACCGCTAATTTTCTATTTGAACCTTCTACGATCTCACATCTATAATTGTGATTGAAATCATGCAGTTAGTGACCTCTAATGACATGGCATCCATACCGAATTTCTGGATAATTGATTACTTGATGCCTATGATGTTGATATCAGTGATTGAATTATGGACGGACCGACGAGACAGGAGGACAGACACATGCTGGTCGATAATAGAAATATTCTACAACTGTTCCTAGTTTTAAATTTTAGCAAATCGAGCATAAGTAGCGTACACTTAATTTTAATGGAGTTCATGTAATTATTCAGGCAACAAACGAAAGGTGTACACGTATTTTACAAATATATTATTTTTAAATGGACTTACGTAATTGACCTTGATATTAATTTATTGCATAAAAATAATCACTGCTAAGTTAACACACAGAGAATAATTACAAAATAGCAGGCATATTCTTTGTACGTGCTTTGTTAAATATTCACCATTTTCCTGCAGGAAACGTTTCAGGTAGAAATTACAGATCTTAATGAGAGGTAGGTTTATATTTTATATCGTACTCATCTTTTGAACTACAAGCCTTTATTTATCTTTTAGACATAATGAAGTTTAATTTAAGCTTCATACAACGGAAAGGTTATAATTCACCATTACGCCACCAATGACTTTTAGGGCAAAGCCCAACATAGTTTTGTTAAAAGTTATTACAGGAAAGATAAGTAGGTCTACATAATATAACAAGTCTGTTGCTTCCTATAAAATCGGAAAATAAGTTAAAGTTGACAAGCGTCTGCTCCGAGAATGGCGAACAGATGAGTGCGAATTCTGTACCACAGTACACATTCAAAAGGAACACCATACTCTTTAAAATGAATATTAAATTAGTAGGATTTGAGGTTTTCACGGCCGTGAGTCTGAAGATGGCTGTCTTCTGGGTTGTGGCGTCGGGTAGTCTGGTAGAAGTTTACCGACGTTTCAGAAGTCATTGCTGTCTTCATAATAAGGGCGATTGCTTCTGAAACGTTGTTAAACTCCTACCAGATTACACGATAGTACAACCCAGAAGACAGCCATATTCGATTGTTAAATTGCTTACAAAGAGCAATGGATGACTTAGATACAGCTTAGAATTTCCAGATGCGTTGTTTTCGTAGTTGCGTGTCTAAATTGTGTAGATTCTTTTATTGCATATAGTTATCTCCTGGTGACAGAAATAGCAATAAATTGTATCCCTTTGCATGTAGCTGTAAAATTTATTTTCGTAAAAACCAGTAATAAAAAAAATATTGTTTTTAAGTGATTTCTTATATGGAATGTGGGGACAGACAGCGAGACATTACTTCTCCATTATGCGTTATGTTTAAGAACTTCGTGTAACGCATGTGTATTTCTTTCAGTGGAGAGTTTGTAAAAATAAATCTCGAGTTGAAGTTTGTATGGACATATAAATTTCTGGGTTTTATGTAAAAGTGGATTTTGTCTCAGTTTGAATGACCACAACCATCAGCAGCCCACGAAAGTCTAAAATAAGGGATTTCCAACATTTTAAATCTAGGGCCACATTTACCGTCTGTTATCGGCTTTCTGATTGTAGAGTTGTAGTCTAATTGGCTACACGTTATTCAGAGTTCATGGCAGTTCATTAGGAAGCTATTAAATTACAACAGAAAATAGGCTCATACAAGCAATTACTAAATAATTATCTTTAACATATTTCTATTAACTATTCTTTTTCATTAGGCACGTAAATGATAGCACAATATTAAATGACGTAAGCAGGCAGCAGTTGAGAGCCCCTGTTCTAATCTGAAAGAGGTTTTACAATAATTATAATTTTATTTTAAAGATGTAAATTCGTTATAAACAGCTGATTGTAATTAACCGTTTCTTCTGTTCATCTTCCGAGGCCAACGTAGTCTCCATCAATTTATTCTTAAGAACGTAACAAGGATCAATGATATTCTGGCATGACATGGAAATAGCCCGGAAAGATTGGGCTAACGTTCGCACGGTTTTGAAGCGAGAGACGAGTTTCCATATTCATGTGATGACTATTATTTCGCCGCGCTATTAGTGATATGACCAATCCTCGTTTTTTCGAACGGCGAACGTATAGAGGGTTAACCCAATGCATAAATCACAATCATAACACATATATGAATACAGAGGGGGGTGGGAGAGAGCTAAATACAGAGCGGGAAAGTATACTATCACCCCACCCCACATGAACACATATAATAACCTAGGGGATGATGTATTAGCCACATTTGATTGGCTAAACCGAGCGCCATCATTGCAGTTTCTATGGGTTTGTGGTTAGTCGACCGTGGATTCGCATAGTATATGTAGCATGGGCCTTAATTACTTCCATTAAAACGGTAATGAATGTGCGTATATGCATATACATGTACCCACACTACGGGGATTAGTGCCACTGTGTTTGAAACGCTTTCGAGGTTATGTTTATCAATAAACATACATTGTTCGAAATGAAGTTTAACCTGTGTATAGCAATGCGAAATAAGCAATCCTTATTCTTACCTGCTGCTAGGTGCAAAGTTTAATCTGTATACAGCAATGCGAGATAAATAACTATTCTTTATAATTGCTGCTAGATGCAAAGATCATGTCATTAGGTCTGAAACAAAATTTAGCCATGGTGTTTTTAAGTAACTCAGCTGAGAAAAATTGTTTTTGATAATACAGTGTCGATAGTCTCTTAGCTGGCAAAGAAATATAGAACACAAAGGCTTATTATCGTGTCCACAGTAATTCAACTCTAAACTCTTCCCTGAGTCAGTGGATGACGTCGATATATATTTTAATAATACAACCCCTTCTACTCCTAGGCCTGGTTTCTGTCCAGGTTTTCAGACTAAACGTTTGCACGTATTTCTCATCTCCCCATGCATGATATATGCCCAATATATCAAACTTTTAGATTTAATCAAACTAACAAAATTGACTGAAGCGTACAGAATTGGAACGAAACTTGAGAACATCTTAAATCTAGGTACGTCTGAAGTCTGTATTGTTTATAAACGTAACTGGACCAGTTTGTCTTGTAAGCCTGATAAAATTCCTGTGTCCTTTACATAAATTGATTCACTAATGCCGGAATTGGATTGTAGAACGGAGACATTTGGGCGTAAGAATAAGACAATGTTTGTCTGTGACAATTTTCATTATAGTTATTTATGCAGTCTACAGAAACTGAAATCTAGAAAGGATTTGGAAACTTTACTTTTACGCTCTCTTTTTTTTCTCTAACTTTCAGACGTAATCTACCAACGCATATGTTTACGTAAAAATCTTTAGGGGGCCTAACTTCAAACACAGTATTTGGTACTGTAAATTTTGTGTTTGTTGAATGCGAAATAATTCATAATGTCATTTTTTTTTCCATTTGAATTCGGGTTACGAATCTATACCCACTCCCACATTTTAATGGAGAATGGTAAACTAATAACAGCCACAAAAAAAGATTACAGTGATATTAATTATAAAACCGAAATGCTTTTGCTCAAATCCATTGCATCATCAACAAGTTCATTTGTAATCAGCTTTATCACCAAATTATACTGCATGAATATTAGTGCTGTACAATTTTGAGTGTTGTATTTTGCATGTATTCTGTTTTTTTCGTATGTTCTGTCAAAATACAGTTTGTTTTCGATTTACATTGTAGTTACTTATAAAATAATTACTATCGTGTCATTTTTTAACTGAGAGCCTAAAAATACGAGGTAAACAGTCCTGAGATAGGTACCATAAAAAATAATTGCAGATAAGAAAATCCGAAAGATTAGAGAGATAAAATTTAAAAGCAGTGTCGATTTTAACCGGTTTCAATGTTTGTGAAATGTGGGTGATTAGAGAATTAAAATTTATGAAGTGGAGTTCCTGAGACATGTATAAAACAAACTCATAAAGGAAGTATTAAGCAATTTTAGTGAATAAGAGGAGAGAAGTTAAAAGATACAACTAGAATAACTTTCGAGTATGAAATTTATTAAAACAAATATTAAATTACAAATCAAATTAGAGTGTTTGTTTAGGAAGATCACTAAATTACGGACAGCTCAAGAGACATAATACGCAAAGCTAAAGGAGTAGAAATTTTCTGATTATTTCGTACGAGATGTGGAACGAAAGTGTAAAGGTAAATTCAATTTCGGATTTAAATCCAGTATTTATCTTTTCTAAGTCTTAAGTCTTGACAAAATCTATCATTAACCAATTGAAATTCAAGAGGCAATAACAGCGAACGCACTGTTCTTTATATATTATGCGTATATTTCCTAACTTGTTTTATATGATTAACTATTGTTTGATAGATCAGATAAAATCCAATCTGGGGCTCTTATAGAGCAGAGTGGACGGATACTAACAAAAACAAAAATTCGACCAAATTTAATGTAGTCTTAATTAGGTTCTCTCTCCTATATCCAAACAAAACGTATTGGGTAGTTTTGGAGATCAAATACATGAATAAACAGACACACAAAAGAGACTGTGCCGTACTATGCGTTCATTTTATGCGCTTTGTAAAAAAAAAAAAAAAAAAAAAAAAACCCTCCTAAAAGCAAATTAAAGTAATTCACCTAAAGATGTGAACCATAACTGAAACTTCTAATTGCAGTCGTAGCATTTCGAAATGCTGATTTATAACGATTTTGTAATAGAGGTTTCATTAGTTTCTGTGTGTCGCGTAGCTAAGTTGAAATTGTTTAATATTCAGTAAACCCTCCACCGATACATCACGGGATTTAAAGACAAAAAGTTTTTCAGCTGTGATCAAAATATGAGGGATTTTCACATCGCAACTAAATCCGTTACGCGCCACTGGTCATTCCTCTATTATAACCGATTAATTGGTGAAATAACCAACATGGAAACAATTCCGGCAGCTTTTATTGGTGATTGACGTGAACATTATAGAGTATTACCCATCACGGCACAGAGCTACAGAGGTCGCTGATCATAAAATAACATTTAGTCGGAGCGCTGGTATATAACAGGGTTACCAGCATTACCCTCATTACAACTTGTACAGTCCAATCAGAATAAAGATCTCGCCTCTTCATTTGAGGTTGGGGCTAATGAGATATACGGGAATCAAAAGCAAGACAACGATAAGCTTTCTGAGAGTTAGTGCTTATAGCATGTAGAATCAAACTTGTTATGTGTACTAAAATGTTAACTCAGAGTTTAGCAAAAAGAAAAATCTGTAATCTCAACAAACAGAATTTCTGTAGGGTAGAAGAGAGTAGATATAACCTTTTAGTGCTTGTGATACATTTGGAATATATTTTTCGCGGCACACTAGAATTAGGATAGAGAATTAACATTTTTGGATAGAATGCAGCTATTTTAAAGTAATGTCCTTTATTGCATAAAATATAAAAGTAATGTATATCAGAAAGATTTTTCGATACAAATATCAGTTTAAAAAGCTTAAGCAAATTCTGTCTTCCTTGGCTTTGTCTCTCTTTTGCTACGTTTTGGTTAGTGTTATTTCCACACGAAATATAAGAGTTCAGAAACTGGTCCCTAACGTGTGGAGATAGTGCCCTGAGGATGTCTCTGGCAATGCGAAGCATTCTGGACCAAAAGGAAATTGGCCTCGGAAACTACATAATTTATCACGTAATGACAACTTATTGTCGACTATCCACAAAATTACAGTTTATTGCGTCTAACATTATTAATTAAACCTTCTGATTACTCTTGTCTGTATATTCTTACCCTTATCATTATCCGCTTTTTTTTTAATATTAACGTGACAATTTAAAATTTTTATATTTATATACTTCGATAATTATATTTTGTATTTCATGTCTGTATTTTGAAACTCATATGTAATGTAGGCCTATTTATTTATTATAAATTAAAGTCTTATATAAAGAAAAGTGGAATCGGAATTTTGTAAGACAGCAAAAAGACTCAGGACGAGAAACTTAAAGAATTGCTAAGGCGACATTAGAAATCACACGAGTATACTGGAACACCCTGTGGTTAGAATATCTTATAGGGCGAGGTGTTTTATTTTCACATTGCCAGCTTATATTTTGCACCTATACAATATGCCATATGTTTTATTAGAAGTTGAACCATATTGTAATTACGAACTGCCACCAACGGTTTGGTTGCATGATAAACAATTCCACCCTGTACAAGTTCCTCCCCTTCATTCTCATATTGAAACGAAGCTATGCTGTAGAAGCAACTACGGATGTAATTACTTAGCTGTTAGACTATTTAATTAAGTCCCCTTCAGATAAACCACTTGAAAACATTAGACTAATTAATAGCGTTCTGAAAATTATTATGAGAAGGGAATTTTCATCTAGAGCAAGAAGAGAACACTGCTTCAACGTCAGATGGCAATTAGTTACACCGCAAGCTGAAGGGAGATGAGAGAAGAGCCAGGAAGCAGTGAAGAGATGAGGAAAAGGTACCTCCTTCTAAAACAAACACGGCACTGTTATAGCAACAAAGGGCTTCTTCCAGCGTCTTATGTATTTTATACCACATATCCCACGTAATTAAAACTGCGTTACGTAAATGTGCCCGCTGTCTCCCAGCGCTGACCATTAGGTGTTAAGTAATACACGCCAGCTGTCCTCCGAGCACTTTTTGTGTTGCGAAGTTTCAAGTAATCGTAAATTATATGTAATTCTAATTGAGACAAATAAATATATGTATGATTTGAGGTTTTCACAGCGGTGAGTATGAAGATTTCTGTCTTCTGGGTTGTTGCGCTGTGTAGTCTGGTCGATGTTTACCAACGTTTCAGAGGTCATACTCCCTCCGTCATCAGAGCGATGAATTCTGTGAGATCGAAACATATCGCCGTAATTATTTGTCATTATTAATAAAATTTGTGACGGATTCTCTTCTTCGTATACACTGAAAACTTAATTTAATTCGATAAATTCAGATTAATAGAAATCATCGACGAAACGTAAGGTGAGACGACCTCCCTCTTATGTGTTTATTTATACACTCTATATTTATTTTATTTATTTAGTTTTCTGTCTGACGACAGGTCCATATGAACAGGATCCTTCCATCCTTTTTCTCGGACTGGGACCTGTTCATATACGTTCTTGGCAGATGATCCAGAAGTGGTTTGCCATTGCCTTCTTCTGTGTGTGAATGGATTAATTGTTGGGATGCCCCCGAGAAACCGGGGAAACTCCGTGTTACCTAGACCACGGCCTTTGCCCAACACAAGTTATAAATTCGGGCACCGCCGGGAATCGAACCCGAGACCCCAGGATTACAAGGCCAGCGTTCTAAACACTCTATATAAGGCAATCTTAATGAGAACCTGAAAAGGATTGACAGTATCTGTATGAGAACACTAATCGTTATGATGGATGCCATAATTTCAGATTTGTGTCCATGGAGTATCGCTCCGAGTGTTTTGCTAACTTAACCCACCCTTTCTCATTCTCTCGCCTGTTTTAAGCCGTCCTCAGCCGCTGTTTCCACACTTTCTGTTCTATCTTATACCTCGATGCCAGTCGCCACAGAATAGTTTACTTCTACCTGAAATTTAAAGCTCCACTGAGAAAGGCGGATGGAGTAAATTAAAAAAGTTGATAAACATTTAAATAATAGTGTATGAACCAATTTTGGAAACAAACATTATAATCGCCTACATTGTATACCATGTTTGAACATGCAAAACTTTTGTTGCAAACTTGAAAGTAGATAATACTTGGGAGACCTAGTCGTGTGTGGGGATAATATTCAGATGACTGTTAAAGACATGTAGTGTGAGAATATGGATTGGTATTATCTGGCTCAGATTAAGACCCAGTTAAAATCTATTGTGAACTCGAAAATAAACCTTGGGTTTCTATAAAAGATGAAGGATTTCATACTACGTGTGCGAGGTTAGAATAATATTAATATTATTTGTATTGTTCTGTATAATTCCTTATGTAAATTTTTGTGCTATTTATAGAAGAATGTAACAGTCTAAATATATTTTATGAACAACTATTGAATGGAAAAAGTGCGAAAAATCAAATATTAAAACAGTGAATTCTCTAGACATTATGGTCATCTTAACTTTTGTTAAAAAGTAGGACGTTTCGGAGACTGGCCTGTCTTCGAAACGTCGTCAAGACAATATATAATGTTAAGAGAGTTTGTTGTTTTAAAAATACACCATCGTCACAAATCTTTATATAATATAATATGATTAAAAGTGGTTTTCCCAAGAAGGGCAGGATTTCAGAAATATGCCATTAAAACAGGTCTCTGAAAAATATTGACGAAACAGGACTGAACAGTTTTTCATTAATTTGGCACTTTGTGAACTGTTGTTACATGCGCAGAAGAAACTAATTAGAAATAACAATGTCGCGGCTCGTCGGTTGAGAAACATTACTTCAGGGGTGTGATATTCGGTCTCCGTCTCTCAATCCCTGCGCTCAATCACTCAATCACTCAATCACTCATTCTGTCACAATTAACGTGATGGGTCGGCCATTAGTTTGTTTAAAAGCCAGCAGAGGTCAATCCCTGCACTCCTCCCATCTATTCTGCTGTGTACTTAAATCCATCTGTCTGATCCCTTTTCTGGCAAATAAAAAAAGCTAGCCATCCCTTACATAAAACATTGATTTGTATTGAATGGGGAGGGAGTTTTAGAAGTACGTCATGAGCTGATAAATGCTTCATTTATCCCAACTCCCACATAGTCTGCACCCCAGAATGTCGAAAAGTCCCACCCCCCGCTATGTTAAATACCCCAATGCACTCACCACTAACTGAGCGCACTTGTTAATGGTAAAGTGGTCTAGATGACACCGGAGAACCCAACGACAGACTACTGTTTTTTTTTTCTCCAGCCATAATTTGATCTTTTAGTTTACTGAACTGTAATTTGGTTTATACGGTTGGCCGACTAGGCCTTGTACCAAAATTTCGTTACAGGACTGGGTATTTCTCGACGTTGTTATGGATTATTTGTACAAACTACATAAAATGAACGCATAATGTAGAAGCCAGTTTTGTTACTCTGGGTTGCAACGCCCTGAGGATTTGCAGGTAGGCCTGTACACCAAAGTTTCAGAGGGTGTTACTGTCTCAATCCTCAGGGCTGAAGTGAGGAAGTGAGGTTGTTGAGAAGTGGGAAGTTTCTATACAGTTAGGAGAATGATGGTTTAACGGATATTGGCTAAAATAACTGAGCTTTGCGGCAGTAGGTTTATATCAAAAATAAATGAACATTAAGGGCATTGATGTAAAATAATGGAAAATAACGCATTTATATTTATTTATTTATTTAGTGTTCTGTCTGACGACAGGTCCATATGAACAGCATCCTTCCATCCTTTTCTCGGACTGGGACCTGTTCATATACGTTCTTGGCAGATGATCCAGAAGTGGTTTGCCATTGCCTTCTTCTGTGTGTGAATGGAGTAATTGTTGGGATGCCACGGAGGAAAACTCCGTGTTTCCTAGACCACGGCCTTGCCCAACACAAGTTATAAATTCGGGCACCGCAGGGAATCGCATTAATGCATGCCTTTCTAATCTTGTACTTTGTTTTGTTCTTTGATCTGTTTAAAGACGATTTGTCAGCTGTGTTGTTTACGTGTGGTTTCATGTGAGAATATTATATTTATGTTATTAGGATAGACGTAGAAGTGGTTTCTGCCTATTTCAGTTAAATTTAGGTTACTGGGCGGACTGAACACTGCTATGAGAAATTTGTCACTATACCCTGTCTTCAGGCCGAAACTAGAACCGGCCACTCCTGCGTGCGAAGAACCAATGATAATGTCCACACAACAAAAGTTAATTTTGTCGTTCCGATTTGACTTAAATGCTACCACGTACGCAGAACATGAGAGGCGTTATATACGCCTACTTATTTTGTCCCACCGACATGAAATACGGAGCGTAAAATATGTAATACGAGGCGTATTCACGTAAATTGACACGAGGGGGCATGCATGGCAGTTGCCCTCTTAATATTTTATTAACTTTGTTGCGTAATCCATTTTAGGCGTGTTCTTTGTCCTTGGGGAGCGCCTATTAAAATAGAGACTATTTTTTCGTCTGGCTGTCCGCATGAAATAATTCGAGAACGGCTGAGTAGATTTTCTTGAAATTATATATTTTGCATTTATACTGCAATATACGGTGCAATTTTGATTAAAACGGACTTTAACGGAAACTTTATATGAAGATCTACATGCATTTCTGTGCTCCGAAGTGATTGGGTGTGGAATTTATAGGCTACATTGGTTACAATTCTTACTTCAGCTACGATACTTACTATGGCTGCCTTGGGTAAAGGTTAATTTCTGGTGAACAGAAGAGAATTGCTACGCTATGCGCTTATTTCCCCACCTTCCGATTTAACAACTTTAGAAAAATTAGTCTACTGAAGTCTATAAAGGTCTATTGTACTAACGGGACAGATAAAGTAATGATATTTGAAATTATGCTTATGAGACGGAACAGAAATATAAATAATTGACATTAAAACACAGAAAGTCATGAAAAATGGGTTTAAAAGTTTTAAAATATTCCTAGTTATCATGTGGTTTGCTGCGTAGTGTACGTATCTTCGTTGTTTGTATGCAGATTTTCACGGTATGGGATCACGGAAATGACTTTCTTTTGAGGATCGGAGGGTGGGTATTTCAGCGTGCATTTCTGCAGTCATGTAGTCCAACAGTGGACACAAGAAAACCAACAGCTCTCTCTAACACACAGTAGAACACACGTCCTGTGTATCTGCACTCACAGAGACGTTTTAATCTTTGGTTGTACTTTATACTGGACCGTACTGTAATTATAATGCAACTTAGGTCGGTATAGCACGCACTGTAGCTGTTTGCACTCCATAATAAAGACACCAGCAGTTAATTCCCCGTAGATTTGTACTGTTCACCCAGCGTGTAGAAGTAAAACAACCCCTCCAAAGTTCCCCATCTGTCGATTATGGAGTTGCAAGCAGAAAACGCCCCTATCTTGCCTATACCATCCACAACTGGCGTTCATCTATGACGAATTCCTCCCTGGATATAATAGCTTCTGTCTTGTTCTATGAAATACGAGACGTTTAAACGCCTTATTTCGATTAAAGTTGAAAGTCCATTGGAGCAGAGAAATCCTCTTCTCGTTATTTGTAGTCAATTTCATTGCATCAAATTGGTGCGGTGGAAACACATTAAAATTCGTATTAACGACGCCATCTGACGTAGAATTTAAGATTAGGTTTTGTCACGAAATTACTTAGACCTGTTAGAGATGAAGGAAAAATGGGGCATTTAGAATATTATATGTAAAAAAACTTGGTTGTGCTTCGACGGTATTTAGTGATGTTAGAAAGTTAAGATTTTCGGAGGTTGAGATGGGCCCATTCAAGGGGAAAGTGCTCCGAGAATACGAAGCTGAACTTGTGAGTTACCCATTTTATTGTAAGTTGAATAAACGTTGTTTTCTTTGAAGATGAATGTTGCGCCTTGTAGTCTGGTAGAAACTGACCGACGTTTCAGAGGTACTTATGTTTTGTACTGACAGCATTTCGAAGGATAGGAAGAAAACGAAGACATACGGGGAGGTAGAATGTAAGAAACAAAGGTGGGCAGGAAAGGAAGGAAAAGAAGAACACAAACAGACGAGCGAACACATTCAAATTATATTAAAGGTTGAAGAAAAATTAATGAAATATAAAGAAATAGAAAGGAATAACTTAAAGAAAGGAAAGATTCAAGGAAATAAAATAAACAAAACAGAAGAGAAGAAGACAGAAAATCGGGAAGGAAAAATCAAAGAAAGAATTGAAAGAAGAAAGACAGAGAAATGGGAATTTGAACGTAAAATTTCAGATTGATTCTGTCCACCCGAATGACGTTATCCGTTAAAAAAACACGCACGCACATGCACGCACAACACTGTCCTGAATAGGAGGCTTATTCCCCACACGTAATCATACGCGAGTGTATGTACGTGAGCCTTTTTGTTTGTTTGCGGAGATGATGCAAATGGTTCAGTGATATATAACACGTGATTTAACTTTTTAGCTCCATGCAAGAAAATTTTTTTGGGGCCGCTAATAAAGGGGGCGGCAGTAAAATAGCGCAACACAAAAATGCTTTCAACTGTCATTTTCTTTTAACCTTACGCCACGTAGTAGCTTGGTATTTATATCCACCAGGTAGCAGCACACCACGTTATTCGCACCCCCGTACTCCATGTGTGAGGTCTCGCTACCCAATAGTTGTTTATACGTAGGCATTTTTCAGTAGATGTCTATATTAAAATTTAGGACTCGTTAAAAGGTCACAAAAATCAAGGTGATTTCGTTATGGGATTATATATATATATTTGTTTTATGGTCAGACATTTTCCATTTAGCGCATTGCGTTCCCTTCTGCTGTTGAGTTGAGTAATGGCAAGGAATATTCGCCCTCAACCCCGATCCGCCATTGGTAACGATATTCAAAATTTATAGTGGTGGAGTTTTTGTCTGCTTGTTTAGTTGGAAATTTCATATTAGATAGTTTCGTAATTTGTGTGTACTTACACCAAATATTAGGACGGTAAAATGTAGGATGACAAGACGATTAGAGCCTGTAGCACCCTTAATATTGACGATAAATAAACACATTTTATTTGGGGAACTTCAACTGACTAACCTAAGAATGCCTAGATATGGGTGGAGAGGTAATATTAAATCAGTTCTTGAAACGTATTGTGTGAATGTGTAAACTAAGATTGTTGGCTCAGGATAGAGTCCAGTGGAAGGGTTCTTGTTAGGATGTAGTTAACGAACCTTGAGGTTCCTGGATAGGTATATCTTTTCAAAAAAAAGTCTACTCTATGTGACTAGGTTGTTTAGATTTTCGTAAACTTTTTTACTGTGTAAATAATCCTGTATTTATTATATCTAAATATTTATTTGCAGCTTGTGAATAATATAAGTGAGGTGCATGATGATATTAAAAAACAGAAAAGTCTCTGAAGATGATTGTGTTCTGGGTTGTTAAGGCTCGTGGTCTGGTAGAATCTTATCGACGTTTCAGAAGCTCAGCGGCCCAAAAAGACAGCGATCTTCATACTAGTCGCCGTAAGAAACTAAAATCTTACAGAAACGTTTCTGGTTTCTCTTTTGTATGGTTATGAGATGTCATGTCACAATTTTAGGAAGAAAAATTACATGATATTTAGTATAAAATACACTTAGCAAGATATTTGGAGATACGAAAGGTTACGTAATTTGGGATTAACGAGGAATTTAGTTATTTGTATATCTCGCCCGCTGTTAGAAGGTTAGGTTAGTTGGGTGTGCGACTCAGAACAAAATAAAGTTATGTACAGATTTTGGAAATTGATCGCTTGGAAAACTGTTACAAAATTAGGTTGTGATGATTGAAGATGGGGCTTGGGATCGTGTCCAGTCGCTTGGTATTAGCGATTTTGAAACGTTGGATTCTGCTACCTGATTATTCTTAGGGAAACAGATAGTGAGGATATTAAGTATGGAAATAGCTTAAGATAGTTCCCAGTGGTGGGCGTTTGTTGCGTTTTCAGATTCTGATACCAGAGGACTAGATCGATCGGTCGATCGATCAATGAACCAACAAACCAAGGAATAATTTACTCACAGTTTTTGCGAATCGCAGTTAGTAATGTGCATGAATACATTACGTTTAAAGTTTAAATGCGTCATGTTTGTGTTTTATAATACATTACGTTGCCAGTTGTAACGATATAATCTTTGATACACGACCCTATTTTGAAAAATTAACTTCTGAGGAATAGCAGATAGAAAATTCACGTGTGAATGACGTCCTGTGTTGTGCTTGAAGTCGGTGACAGGAGACAGCCCCATCTTTCTGTGGGCCTATAAGACTTCATCTGAAACAAAACTTTTGCTGCAGGTGTGACTGTCTCTGTTCCCCTAGAAGCACTTTTTATTTATTATGTAGTTAAAGAGAAAACGTGTTTTCTCTTGGCATTTTTCATCAGATTTAATCAGTAACTAACGTGATATTAGAAAGAATACAGAACATGTGCTGTAGGCAGTTTTATGCTACTTTTTATGTACACGTGAAAATCATTTATACTCCTTTGTAGCATTGTATACATGTGGTCTCTTTTTATGTGAGTTTAACAAGTCATGCTATAGCGTTAGTGTAGCCGGCTTACTCCTTTGCAGAAAGCAGCGATACGCAACTATATTAAAAAACACTGATATTGTACGCTGCTTCACATATGATGTGGCTAAAGCCCAAGGCAATTTATCCTTTTTTGGTGAAGGGGGAGGGGAAATGTTTTGACAGTGAAAAAAGGTCTCCAATTAATGTCCAAAAAAGCGTATATAGAATATATCTGTTTCTTGTATCATTTTCTCTACCCATATCATGCACACACACACACACATTTTGAGTTCTCAAAAGTTGATTCAACATACGTACAGTAATATTGCCCTCTAACGATTCGGTGTGGCTTACATGTAGTTCTACTATACAAGACCCGTCTATCCTGACCAGCTGGCTGACTGCAGTCAACGAATCCCTGGGATTAGAGAGTCTTAATCACCTAATGAGAGCGATATTATAACAAGGTAAAACCGACTGGTAAAATAAATAGACAACTAGGCTCTACGTATTTATCTTAGAGTGTTTTTTATCCATTAACAGTCGCTTGGCTGGACAAGCGATTGTCGTCTTTTAATGCAACCCGAAATTTCGTCACAGTATTCTTGAAAGACAACAACAGAAATCCTGCAGATGTTCATAAAGTTTGTTTCAAAAACGTTACGTACACATCGAACGAAAAAAAAAGTTTGTTTGTTTGTTTACTGTTTATATCTTGCACGGTTCGTCTAGTTGAATAATAAAATACTTCTGTTCTGTACATTTATTATTACCGTCACAGTGGCCGCGTGGGTTCGAATCCCACTCAAGGCATGGATCTTTGTCCGCGTGTTTCTGTGTTGTGCTGTCCTGTGTACAGGTAGAGGCCTTACGACGGGCCGATCACTCGTCGAAGGAGTCCTACCAACTGTCTAATAGATCAAAGCAAACGAAAAGTTGGGACCCGCAGATGCTCAAAGCATTGAAGAACGGGTCTCCTAAGTAAGTACATTTATTATTGTCCGACGAGACCCTCTTACAAACAGCTATACCTCGTCTTACGGGCCAGTATTATAATAGATCGAGGTTCGAAGTACGATTTAACTCGATTAAACAGTGGTTCTTTACTAGCTTATGTTTTAGGCACTGTAGCTTGTAGCTGATTAGTACAGCTGTGTTGCCTCTGACTTGCATTTGCGATGTCTCCGGTTCGAATACTGGTCGGAAACAGACTCTCCTTTCTGATGTGTTCTCTGATCTGTATGAAGTTTAGGTCTTTTCTCATTAGAATTCTAATTTACGGTAATATTTAATGTTCACAGCACTTAACACTCATTAATTAAGTTCGCCTATCTAAACAATAGCCGCCACGGTGATCTAGCGGTTAGAACGCTGGCCTTGTAATCCTGGGGTCTCGAGTTCGATTCCCGGCGGTGCCCGAATTTATAACTTGTGTTGGGCAAGGCCGTGGTCTAGGCAACACGGAGTTTTCCTCCGGGGGCTTCTTCCCCTGTTTCTCCGTGGCATCCCAACAATTACTCCATTCACACACAGAAGAAGGCAATGGCAAACCACTTCTGGATCATCTGCCAAGAACGTATATGAACAGGGCCCAGTCCGAGAAAAGGATGGAAGGATCCTGTTCATATGGACCTGTCCTCAGACAGAACACTAAATAAACTAAACAATATTGGAAAGGTGTAATCTGTACCGAAGTACACAGTTTCCACATTCTGAGTCCTCCATACTATTCCGAATAGCTCTGGCGAATAAAGTTTCTTACTCATAAGAAAATTAGAGCATTGCAGTACAAGTTGTGATGGGATTTGAGGTTCTCACGGCGGCCAGAATGAAGAAGGCTGTCTTCTGGGTTATAGCGGCGTGTAGGTTTTTGCTGCCTTCATCATCAGGGAGATAAGGCTTGATTCTTCGCCATGATGATGGAGGCAGCAAGTACCTCTGAAACGTCGGTAAACTTTAACTAGATTACACGGTAGTAGTAATACGTAATACGTAGATTAGACTATTGATATGCCTTGTAAGAAACGAACTTGAGCTATAAACGTTACTTTTTGTCTTTTAGCTAAGCTTTGTCATTTGTTTATCAGCAGCTGGTTATTAGTCGTTGTTGTTACCAATCGCAGCAGTTCAGAAAGTACAAAGTTTTGTAGCCTCCAGTGGTATAATGGTTATATCACATTTCATAAAAATCGGTCTATCGTTTCTTAAGTTGTAACATGCGGGCGGATGGGCGAACTGTCTGCCCAAAAGGTTCATGCTTTCAGCTTATGTACACCATATAAAGCACGCAAAGTAATATAAACTTTTTAGTTCCCACTTACATATCGCAGCTTCGTTACATATCTTAGTCGAAATAAGTTTGTTAAGAAAATAATAGCTGTTTATTCTGAAAACCAAACTAACTTCGTAAATACATGCATTCTCTGGACTAAGTGCCGAGTTAATGGGCGATGAAGCATTATATTCTAGAATACGAGTCGTGGCACCAAAGGCTATAACAAGTACATGATTCCCCGAAAGTTTTGGTAAATTACTTGAAGTTTCATTGTGTTGAGAGTTGCAAATAACCATTGTAGTTGAATCGACTTTAAACGCGTTAACCATCGTTGAAGATTGGCCAAAGGCAGAAGTACAAGTGGTCTTGTTATACGGGTTTTGCTCTGTTTTAAAAATGAGAACAAATCAGACACAAGCCTTTCATCTTTTTTTGTACGTTTGCTTTGTATACAATGTTACATTATATTGGGTCCCGAAATAATTAGACAATCCAGTGGAAAAGGGAGATGGTTGGACGCTGAGGGAATAGAGCTGCAGAGAGGGACTTTTGTGCATAAAAATACCCTCTTTCCTAACGTAACGAAGCACACGTCGTTAAACACATGATTTGTCTCTGTTTATAACAGTCCAAAAAAGAGCTGGCGAGGACAATAGAATATGAGATGGAGGCTAGAAATATGATACTGCAATAGTGATATGGACAGGGAGAAAAATGAACCATTGTTTTTATTTTTGCCGATATATGCTTTTATTTCTGTTAATTGTGGTATAAAATTTCGTAAAAAGCTACCAGACATGTAGGCTAACCGTGCTGCTTTGTTGACTGTTGTGTAACGACGTGTTATTGAGAATAACAAAAGAGCGCTGACGTTCGCACGTCATCTGAGAGATGGACCGTTGATGGATGAATCTTCAACATTTCCTGGGTGTCTGTGTTCAGTCAGGTTTACATGAAAGGTATTGGTTCGCGGATCGTTTTAGAAGGCCATGTTCCTTCGTCTCTGGGCTTCGGTCCTTTGCCTCGTCAAATTCAGTAGAACTTGATAAATAAAATGTGTCTTGTCGCACTAAAACATTATATAGAATGGATTTTTGATATAAAGAAGGAAGGTAAGGTAGTATATTTGCGTCATATTGTGAATTAGGTTAATATTTTAATATTTTCCGTCAAATCACAATTTAAGGAAAGTAAAGTTTGTCCCACTATACGCCATGTAGGCGTTTGGGGGGAGTGGAGGTATAGCTCCTCTCTTCCTTGACCTCGGCACTAGATGGGGGTGAGTGGTCAGCATCACGCCC
>NW_019060203.1:72829-93848 GCF_000696155.1 Zootermopsis nevadensis
AAATATTTTATATTTTATTATCTTATTAAAATTGTGATTTGACGGAAAATATTAAAATATAAAGAAGGAAGGTAAGAAGATAAATGGACGTCCTTTAACGCGGAAAAATTATGGAACAACTTGAATCTAACAGCAAATAATCTGCTGGAATGTTTACTTGGTACGTAGATATTATATGGAAAAGAGCCTTCTTTATAGGAGCACTTTGGTGGACACCGTCTGTTGTCTGAGGTACGTCTGGAGCGTATATCAAGTGGTCTTGTACCTCAAACAATTGACATGTGAAACGTAGTTTTTCTGTATAATGAATCAACCATTGGCACTAACCTTTAGAGAATTATAAGGACCATATTCATATTCATTACTATTTCTTTAAATCATTTGTATTACAGGCCGATGTAGAACACCAAAAACATTCACTCCAATAAAAATGAATCTGGAAGTGAACATCACCAAAAACGTTGAATATCAGATATTGTAATTAAGTTTTAAGTTTATAATTTTAACTTTCACACCTGAAGATGGTTTATATAGAAACCGAAACATGTTGTAAAAAAGATGTTCCAATTGTAAATCGATTGTTCGATGAGGAACACAAAATGATATTTTAATTATCTTAATTGTAAATTTTATATATGAATTGTGATTAGACGGACAAAAACCGAATAATTAATTAAATTTCACAATATGGCGCAACTATATCATCTTAAGGACCGTTCTTTTTAGAATTTAAAATTTATTAAACATGAACGTCAACAAGGAACGCCCGGAACGTTAGATTATATTTTAATTGACTAGTTATTTGAACTAATATATAAAGCAACGAAGGAAGAAATAACGAAAGAAAGAAGACAGAAGGAGGAATACAATTAGAAGAAAGACGGAAATAGCAGGAAGAAGGCAAATAGAATTTGTAGGCCGCTGCCTCGTAACAGTTTCTGATTTGTGTTTTGGGCATTGAACAAATAGGCCACGGTTGTTTTCAGTACTTTCATGTGCTGGGGTATATTCCTGTCCTTCTGAATTAAAGTTCGTCTGAAAAGGAAAGAAATGCTTGTCCTTTTGTGTTTCCTTTTTAGGCAAGCCTCGCCACACTGAATATTTTGCTTAGCCCTTGGCCAAAAGTGTGAATTCATGGACCTTCAGTACTTCTGTTAAAGATGCTGAAACACGTAACTAGTACAGACAGGTCTGACGTTAACATCAACTTGACTGTAGCTGCTAACATTCTACGGAATATAGAAGCTCCTCTTCACAGAACGTGTAACAAGATCACTTTGCTGGTACTTCACAGTTAGAATACTGCACTAGCGAATTACCTCTACCGTCGTCCCAGCGTCCCTTGCGTCTCTCGACGCTTTGTTGTTAAATTGGCTTTAGTAAACGGGATACAGCATCAGAATGACGGCGGCATGGAGGGTTGATAGGAGCGGTTGTTGGTTCCGAACTGAGGACCCGGAGCTCTCCGGTTCAACGATATTAGAAGCTCATTTTCCGGGTAGCTTATTCACGAAAGTGACTGTCTACGGGCTGCTTACTTCATTTCCTGCTTGGGGACAATTATTTACATGCGCTTTGAAACAAAATGGAAAAAGTGTAAAACCGCCTAATTCTTTTTTCAGGCCTCTCGGTCTGTCTGTAACAGGGCTCAAATGCGTGAGCGATTTCGGTCGTACTTGGTATGTTGAGCTTATAGCTACTACGTTTCATCGAGCTTTTTTTGATTTTAATGTAATTTAATTCCTTTTAAAGATAATTTTGTGATAGGAAATTATCTTTTTAAACTGTCTTTTGAGTCTTCTGACAGATTTTTGTAAGAACTGACATCTGTATGTTTTTCACAGCGGTGAGTATGAAGATTTCTGTCTTCTGGGTTCTTGCGCTGTGTAGTCTGGTCGATGTTAACCAACGTTTCAGAGGTCATACTGCCTCCATCATCAGGGCGATTCTTAGTATGAAGATTTCTGTCTTCTGGGTTGTTGCGCTGTGTAGTCTGGTAGATGTTTACCGACGTTTCAGAGGTCGTACTGCCTCCTTCATCAGGGCGATTCAACTGACATCTAGTTTATGGCACATTTTATTATATTAGTAAGCTATTACCAAGAGTGATTTTAACAACAAAGTTCTTGTGGAAAATGTGGATGTAAGAGTGGTAAAGTAAACGGGCAATTTAAGATGAATTATTTCTTACGTGACGAGGAAGTCAATCAGTCGGCCAAGGAGTCATTCTAAACAGTCAGTCAGACAGATCATAAAGTCGGTATAATCGGCCTCCTAGCATACTAAATGCAGTCAATCAACTGTCAAAACTAATACTTGCTTTGGAACTGAATAGCCTGGAAGTCGCCCATTACAAAATATGGAAACAGTTTCAGCCGCCGTCAGAAGTCTTCGCTCGTACTTCGTTGTTGTCAGATCAGTTTTCAAGAAAGACTTTTGGACGCTCTTGCTTCTAAGTGCGTGCTCCACTCAAACAAGGTTATCCTGTGTCGCTGAGACTCTGATACACGTGGCAAGACGTGCAGATTGCCTGTCTCCTACCCTTTGTATTATCATATTTTTATTAACAAAGCGTATAAACAAAAATTGGCTTTGTCGGTTAAGACGCTTATGCAACTAGAAACAAAAACAGTGTCAAGGGGTAAGACGCGCCTCTCAAAGCTTCTATCGTTATGCTACACTCAAGTCAGTATTCGCAAACAATATTAAAATTACCTTTTCGACACTGTACTTTATTGTTAAGACATTGTCTGATGCTTCAAAATAGGTGACGATAATTTTCTTAAATATTCCTCTCAATTTGTTAGTAGTTCTAGTTCGAAGCTCAAAAGTTGGTTATTATTTTTTTATTTAGTGTTCTGTCTGACGACAGGTCCATATGAACAGGATCCTTCCATCCTTTTCTCGGACTGGGACCTGTTCATATACGTTCTTGGCAGATGATCCAGAAGTGGTTTGCCATTGCCTTCTTCTGTGTGTGAATGGGATGCCACGGAGAAACCGGGGAAGCCCCCGGAGGAAAACTCCGTGTTGCCTAGACCACGGCCTTGCCCAACACAAGTTATAAATTCGGGCACCGCCGGGAATCGAACCCGAGACCCCAGGATTACAAGGCATCGAGTCATAAAAGTGACGGAAAAAATAAATATTTTCAACCTATGTTCCGCAACGTTAGCAAATACATCGTGACATACTGAATTAGAATGCTTTTGTACACATTTTAACAACAGTTATGATGTTATAAAGGTTATTTAGGAACAAAATTGATTTTTATCATTTCGTGAAATACTACAATGCTACGAACCAGGTAGCTAAGTCAGTGTTGTGTGACTGGACGACCGGTGTTCGATCCCCGGCAGGGTCAAAGGAATTTTTTTTTTGTAAACTTCATCTGGACTGGTTCTGGGCCTCCCCAGTCTCGTAGCCAGTGGGTTCAGGGTAAAGTGTGACCGGGGCGTGACGCTGACCATTCACTCCCATCTAATACCGAAGTCAAAAAGTAGTATAAGCTATTGGCCCCCCACACACAAGCGTCTTCATGGCGTGTAGCGGGGCATATTGACTTTTACTGAATGCTATTTGTGCATTACTCGGTGCAGTGTAACAAATTTCTATACGCAATATAAAACAAAACAGTAAGTGAAATAACAGTGTAGGTAAAGGGTGGAGTTAATAAGGAATGTTAATTTAAACAGAACATGATTTTATCACTCAACCGCATGCACGTATTACTTAAACAAAGGAGATAGAGCGATTATATTATTTGAAGAAGAGAAATGTGGTAGAGGGAGTTGAACAAAATGTAGCAAACTAAAACGAAGTTGGGAAAAGTTAATTACATAAAACACACACGCGTTACATAAGTTCAGATAACAAAATAGCATCATTACCTACACGCACGCGCAGAATGTCACGAAACAGCTACACGCAAGAGCATGTAGACCCTTAAAACGATTTGATAGATAAAACCAATATGACGCGCTGTTCACTGACAGAGAGATGAGTGCGAGACTGGCCGTGTTATGCAGACAGCAAATGGGCACCCTATAGGCCCAGTACAAGGTGTCAACTAAGAAGCTCTACGACTTTCTTCGTGAGTTAGGCAATCCAATTCCTACAGGCCTACAAGACTAGATCAGCGTTTCTCAACCTATGATACGCGTACCACTGGTGGTAAGCGAACTAAGTAAGAAAATCAAAAGATAATATTAATTGAGGTTTTCACAGCGGTGAGTATGAAGATTTCTGACAGAAATCTTCAACATAAATATGGTTTACCCTGAAGGCACTTGGTTGGAGGTGCATTTAACGTGTTTAATTAAAATTAGTGGTAGGCCAGCGTGAAAGGGTGAGAACCCCTGGCCTAGATTGATGGCGATGGAACAAGTGTTGGACAACCTTGTTTACAGGCTCAACGCCAGCGGACGAATTTGGTGGGATATGTCAAAGAAAGTGTACCGGCCGCCGGACAAACTAAAGATCAATTAACAGTGTCGATAAAGACTTCTGAGTCGTGTTCGGGATGTTGAAATATCGGCCCGAATTCTGACTATTCTGACTCCTGAATGAATTTCTTCGTGGCTTTATCCAGTAAGTCGAAGGACGTTCCGGGTTAATGTCTTAACAGGCTAGACCACTTCCATCCAAATCCTGTAAAATTCACTGTCCGTTAATCATCCCATCATTCGATGCTATATAAATTGAGCTAAATAAATCAGAAACAATTACATTACTGAAACCTTTCGTTACATTCAGCCTGCAAGACGTAAACGTATTTATTATATAGTTTGTGGGGAAATACTGAATGTCGATGGTAGCCAATGTCTGGGGCCCACCTCGTCTTCTATCCAGTGGGGCTCCTTACCTTCGGTTACTTGTAACTGTTTATGAGTTTTTAGAATGCATGGAACAATACTTTCATTCCCCCATACGTCTTTATAGCGTGGGGCTTCATGAAACTCTAGGGACAACTTTGTTTTACTTTTACTAACAGGTCGGTTTGCCTCATCACAGCTGGTGCATTTGCCATAATTAAACACTGTTGTTGTTATTGTTGTTCTTCTTCTTCTTAGTGCTTCTACCGTCCTCAAGTTCTCGTTTGAGCGTCTGTTAATAGTAGCCATGTTGATATGTCATTCCATGGTGGCTTCTGTTTGCTGTCTTCCTACTTTACATTTACATGGTCCTGACATCTCTTCCTGTTTGCAGCAATTTTTTATCGACACTTCATTCCTCACGTTTATCGTTAATTTTTTTTTCTTTTAGTACGTAATCCCTGCCTCGTATTTTTTATGGTTTTGAAGAGTTTTTATGTACATGTTTATTCATAAAGTGAGCCCGGCTAATCTACAGTGTCGTGTAGTTCATAACATATAATAACATCACATTTGTGCATCGTTTCAAAGGTATGAAGCTACTTTAAGCTTATCCTATGCTGTCCAACTGTTTTAATTCCATATCAGGTGTTCTTTTTTCTCCTGTTAACCAACTTAACTGGTTGCTAATGTAAGAGTGGGTATAAAAATCCGGATTACTAAAACTGAGGTCGTGTGTTATGAGGTCTTACGTTAATAAAGTCTTCTCGGGCTATCAGCGGTGATAGTTGGTGATTAATCGCCGACGTTTCGAGGATCATTTCTGTCCTCATTTTCAAGGCTGTTGATTGTGGCTTGTAGTGCGAACTATATCGCATCATATATCAGGTATTATTAGCAAGTGCAATGTAAGTTCATCCATCTGATTTCAGATTCTTAATTTAATGTTATACGGACAGTTGGAGTTCTTGTTTTGGGGTCCTGAAGAATGTGAACGTGTAATTTACGTGTTAGTGTACGTGCTGAAATATGCATTTCGTAGTATAGGAGTGCTGTAGAAATATACCTTCAGTCTGGGGTAGACATAATTACGAAAAACTTTTATTTACAACAACAGAAACAATAGTGATAAAAGGATAGCGAAGAACCAATTTTAAAATGTGGCGAAGTTTAAGTTGACTTACTTGAGACTAGCGGAAATACATCAAATTCATTACAAAATTAAGAGCAGATTAATTAAATATGGAATATTCTTGCTACCATTCAGTCCACAGTCTTTTACTTGAGATCCTAAAGATGAAAATATACATAATTATGATTTTGCGTGTTGTTTTATACCAGTCTAAAGGAATAGTGTACGTGGAAGCTATTTAAACACGAAGTGCAAGGGAAAATATTTGTAACTGAGTCACACGAAGTTCGAGGAGGGAGACAACTGTGTAGGCCTAATAAACATCTTAATATTTGATTCTCTCCAGTATTGTTAGGATGATTAATTTAAGGAGAATGTTGTGGGCGGAATACGAAGGTAAGACGTGCAAACATAACTTTGATCTGAATCTCTTACGACATATTAAACAAGTTACGTATGTTTTTATGGGGTGTAGAACTTGTATATTTTTGCGTTGAACAATAAAGCCTTGGTATTTACTATTTAATCGTTTGGTTAATATATTTCGATTCTCGCAAATTTGAATAAGTTTCAGCTAGTAGTAAATTGTTGCATGCGAATTTGTTTATTTATCGTATGAGTATTCATGCCACTTTAATTTGATTATGAATTTTTTTTATAATTTATTCTGCAGGACACCCCTGTTAATTTTACACTTTACTTTTTACAGTCTTTTTTTATCATTATTGTTGGTATTACGGTTGTTTAAATAAGCGTTTCCCTGCTATTTCAGAAGTTGTATCATGTAACAAAGCGGAGGGTTTTACTGAAAGCACGCCATTATTCTTTCTTTCTTTCTTTCTACAAGCCTCGAGGCTATGTATTTTTCTAAGCCGTAATAAAGTAGGTAATCAGAATCTAGCTTGTCATCTACTGAATTGTTTGGTGCAAAAAGAATATAAATCAATATTTATAAAACACAGTAAATATTTGTTGTTATTCAGTTCGAAACTCTATTATTCAGGTTTTCTTCTAAGTGCACAAATGATTAGCAAATGTATTAACTTTGCCACACAGTATGTAAGACCTCAATGAATACAATGACATTTCAAGTTCCGTGAGACAGCAATTTCGTTTCCCGTTGATTTATTGCAAACTTTTCAAGGGTTAATTTTGTTTGTGAAACGTAATATCTAATTCAGAGTTAAAACCATGGGACAATGTTGTGATTCTCTGAAAACGTTGGGCAAAAGAAAACATTTGAATCTAAATTGAAAAGAGTAGATCTAAGTGCGAAATTTTTTATTAAATCCGATCTGAAACACTATACTGTCTGTTGTAAATTCTTCTGGAATAAAATGGTAACAGAAAAAGAAACATGTTATCATAAGCTTTACTTATTATTATTTCCCAATTTTTCGTCAGGCGGAATAATTAAAGGATTTAGATTAAAAGTTATGCCTAGTGGGTCTCCACATTAAAGATTATTATTTCGAAATTAATAGAAAAGTATTATACTGAATCTGTATTCTTTTACTCCTCTCAAATGACTCCTAATCATGCCTACAATTTGTCGAAATCATAAAACACAGTAGAACAAAATATTCAGCTTTCTTGTGTTATATATCTCGATAATGTAAACATGTAACGATATCGATACTATAAAATGTGGTATCTTTGAATAACTTTTTAATAGTCGTATATCTTCAATAGGGTTAAATGTACACCAGAACAAATGAGGAATGCGAAATAGTACAGAAGGTATTTAGATATTACGTTTACTAAACGTGTGAGTATACATTTTGATTCTCGTAGATCTACACCACTTTTGCACGGAGCACTCAAGTTTCTTGTTGGTAGTTCTGATGACTGACGTTAAGTGGCTCTGTGATAGCAATCATGGTAACAGTTGAGCGACGCATTTACTTGGTAGGTAATTAATACTTATTTTTAAGTGACTGACCAATAAGACAGCCGCTGAAATGGGCCAAGACTCAAAGTACTGTTGCCCCAAGAAAAACCTGCATAATTGTTGGTAGAGGCATTGCGATGGTCTGATCCCCCATCCAAGACGTTCTGTCGCTTGTCCTAATGCAGATATAGAAAAAGAACTACAAATGAGGAGACCAAGGTTCGAAACAGCTGTAACAACGACAATAAACTGATGAACTGACAGTAGAGCCCGTGGCGATTTTTTGTTCGTAAGTTTTAACTTAAATGCTCCCAACTGTTTTAGTGATAGATGTCACCTCGCCATTTTCTTTTATTAATTCTCATATTTCTTGCTTTAGAGCTGTTGATGCAGGCACAGATAGACACACGAATCAGTTCGAAGCTTGTACTCGTTTGAGTAACCACGTGCGTGTGTTAACCTGCGTTGTTCGAAACATAATAATTAATAACCTTAGAAATAAGGCTTGTATTCTGTGCTTTTGAACGTTAGAGCAAAGTATTTTGTAACGGAATTATAAGTTTTTTGTTGTTTCAGACAGGATTAGGCCTATGTTTAAATAAAGTAGCTAATGTCCATTTATTGACTTAAAAACTGTACATTGAATAGTCCATGAACTTATGACCTAAGTAACAGGTAAGAAAAATTCGTACCACATACATACGCTATATTTTCAGTGAGTGTTCATTAATTGCTTTCACCGGTAAAGCTATTCTGCTATTTTGTCAACAGTGCAGGTTAATTTTTTCCTATTTGTGACAGGAGTATTCCATCTCAGAATAATTCCGGGAAAAATTACAGGAACACAAGGTGAGAGTTAAACATATTTTTCGTTACGTCTTCTCGTTCCTTTTCGTTTCGTCGTTAAACATTTTCTGTTCATTACTATTATTTATTTAGTGTTCTGTCTGACGACAGGTCCATATGAACAGGATCCTTCCATCCTTTTCTCGGACTGGGACCTGTTCATATACGTTCTTGGCAGATGATCCAGAAGTGGTTTGCCATTGCCTTCTTCTGTGTGTGAATGGAGTAATTGTTGGGATGCCACGGAGAAACCGGGGAAGCCCCCGGAGGAAAACTCCGTGTTGCCTAGACCACGGCCTTGCCCAACACAAGTTATAAATTCGGGCACCGCCGGGAATCGAACCCGAGACCCCAGGATTACAAGGCCAGCGTTCTAACCGCTAGACCACCGTAATTGACTGACGAGAGATATTTTCCGATAATTCAAGTTTTCTTTTAATGTATTTAATTTTTCACACAGGTTTTACTGAAATAAGTGGAGCTCTTTTACATACCAACACATACGACAAGCAACTTTTTTCGAGAGGTAATTAAATGCCATCAAAACTAATAGGCAGTCGTTGGGGGGGGGAGGGGAGGGTAAATGGTGGCTAAAGCTCACTGTTTCGATGCACACACGTCAAGGGGGAGATAAGAGCAAACAGGAAGGGGAGGCTTGCTGCATATAATTGACTGTAAATCATTGGGTACACATGTGCCTTACCACACACCCACCGCCTTCTGTCATTATTATGTCATAAGGAGGCCGACTCCATTGATTATATTAATTAAGCTCTCTTCTCTGTTCTCTGAGCGAAAAACTGGTTAATTTATCTTACTAAGCACTACTTTCTGGGAAATGTGAGGGCGAAGTTAGACTATTCCTAGCCCCCACTCTCGAGACGCCTTGCTCCCTCCAGAAGACCTGTAGGATTCTGGATGATATTCAGGGCTGATGGAGAGCATAAATGTCATGCCTGTGCCAGAAATCGAACCTCAGACCATTAAAAGTCATTTGAATAAAACTTATGCGATTTATGTAGAAAAGGTTCTTTTGAGTTTTGTTGATTTTTACACAGATGATTTGTTTTAAATTAATAAAATAGGTATTTATTTGTAATTTAGTCGAAATTTCCTAAGAATCGGCGTTGAATAGGATCTCGGTTTCCTGGAATACATCTCGAAACTGTCTTTTCCATTGGTCGACGGCTTATCGGATGTTATCTTGTAATACAAGAGAACACACTTAAAAACCAGACAGGACCATATCAGACTCTTATGCAAGAATTACTGCAAGAAACACCAGAAAATGAGTGGTACCCCTATTACAAGATAACACGCAATCAGCCACAGAATAACCGAAAGATGGTTTAAGCCGTAACATTGATTCCGGCAACAAACATTTGTTTTTGACTTGCAGAAGTGGAAGATATCTTTCGGTCTGTGGAATCAACCAAACTTAAAGACTCTTACTGTTCCAAGCTTAATTTTATTCGACATAACTTTCACAAGTTTATTTAAAATCCATAAAAACTTTTTTTTTTTACAATTTTTCATATAAAATGTGTATTTTTCGCCACAATGTTTCGAGGAAGTGAATATTAAATCCATTGCAGTATGATCCATTCAATATTAATTAAATATTTATATATATATAAAACTATGTAAATGTTTTTCCGTAATTGAAACGCTGAGCAAATTAAGTACCTACGGATGTGATCAACTACTCACACGAAAGTTACGTTAGGAAAAAATAAAGATTTCCAATCAGACTACGAACGTATGATTCTCATTCGTTGCAATACTATAAAAAGAACGTAAACGTAACAGCGAACAGCAACTGAATATTTATTTCGTACGAGAGGCGTCATTAGAAGCAAAAGCCCATAAGGTCATTAATCACTTAAGGTCATAACAACAAATTTATATTGAAAAATATTAATGGTTAATGTTTGTGGTGACTTCACACATTCTAATGACTTCCAAATAAAAAGTAATATGGAAAGTTTATAAAATAAAATAACTAAATAATATGTGAACGTAGGGATCCGCTGTGGCCGCGCGGTCTGAGGCGTGGGCCTTGTGCCGCTTGGTCGCTGGGACCGTGGGTTCGAATCTCACTCAAGCCATGGATGTTTGTCCGTGTTCTTCTGGTTTGTGCTGTCCTGTGTACAGGTAGAGGCCTTGCGACGGGCCGATCCCTCGTCCAAGGAGTCCTACCGAATGTCTATAGATCGAGCCAACGAAAAGTTGGGACCCGCAGTGCTCAGGCACTTGAAGAACGGGTCGTTCCCAGTATCCCAGTATATGTGAACGTTCTGGAATTTAGTAACGCGAAGAAGTCTGTCATGGTCGAAAAGTCGGCCATAAAGATACTTTCTAGGATTTGAGGTTTTCACGGTGGTGAATTTGAAGATGGTCGTCTTCTCGGTTGTTACGCTGTGTAATCTGGTAGAAGTTTACCGACATTTCAAAGATTCATGCTGCCTGCATCATCAGGGCGATGAGTACTCATTACAAAGCGCAACAACCAAGAAGACGACCATCTTCAAGAATCTTTCTGTAAAAAGTTATATGAATTCTAGACGTTGGTAGAAAATGAGAATTTGGTCAGTAATATCCGGGCTGTTTGCCTCTCGAGGACGAGAGTAAAATAGTCAGTATACTTATTGCACTTGAGAACTGGTGTCCACGTACTGCCGAAGCTAAAATTTCTGTTTCTGCCGGGATTCGAGTCCCAGACGGCTAGCCCGCTGGTTGTCACCTTGTGTTACTCGCTCGATAAGTTCCTATGTTTAAATCCATAAAATCTCAACAAATTTTGACTCAATGTTGTATTGAGAATAATACAAAAATTGTCGAGGAATTTCTGTTTGGGTTCTTACAGATAAGATGGAACAGCTTTGTTATACAAAGTTTTGATATAATCTCATATAATTTGTTAGAAAGCGGCTTATCTTAAAAAATGCACATGACGAAATATATAATATAATTAAGATCTGTTATTTTAAATATTGTTTGGTATGGTTAATGCTCTCTGTAATAAACGAAAATAATGTATTATTCTGTGATGTGATTAACTTCGCAACTATAGATTTGTATTTATAGTAAACGGAAGGCAAGAGCAATGATGTAGGCTTATGCAAAATTGCAAAAGAAAATGTTTTTTTGGAAAATGCCTCTTTTCTCTTGACGTCTCTGGTTATATTTCAACATGCATTAGGATGTGCATTTGAGTAGCTCGAGGGGTCGAGTTCGAACCCCGCAATAGACTAAGCCGTTAATAATCCTTTGACACCAGAGTGCAGCACTGGATTTTAGTAGCCTAGATGAATCGTATTACTGAAACAGACCATTACGTAAATTAAAATTAAAATAGAATGCATAAATTAATACGTTATTAATAAAGATATAAGTCCTCAATATATCATTCGTATGGTTGAATTATTATTAAATTCATTTTGTTTAAACTTTATGTATGAAAATAGTTACATATGCAAATTAATTATTTGTACCGTGGTGTTAATTTTATTAAGTTTACGATTGTACTACGCAGTCGACCATCAGGTGTTAACCCTAGTCCTCACGCGTGCGCAGAAACTCGCTCATTAATTACACTAATTAGTGGCCCGAACGGTCGTGGCTGGCTATATTACTCCCTATTTCCACCAGATGGTAGCCCTAGGCATACGTGGTCACATTAATTTATTAAGCTGAGTCGTGTGCCATTTGCTTATCGTCAAAAAAGGAGCTTCATTTTTAAATTATATTTTAAGAGTCATTTGTTTTGAAAACCAACGTCTGTTAACAAGTTTATTTTGCCAACAAAAACTTTTAAGAGCGATCTTATCAGAATGAAGATCCTTCAAACCTAGGGATAGCGTATTTTACTGTGACCGTATTAGAGATAATGGCTCCCTCCTTAATTACACGGGATGTAGAATAGATTCTGAGGTATTCGTTATAGAAAGTTGCAGTCTGTTGGCTATTAACAATAAAGATACGATTTTTTTAAATCCACAGCCAACTATTAGAACATTAAAGTTCCGGAAATGACGTGGTCTTCGTAATTGTAGTGCGAGTGCTGACTGTATTACATGCCCAGGTTCAAACCCCAAGAGATCTTTTTTTTTTTTTTTACTTCTTGGCTAAATGAGGGTATCCGTTGTATTTAGGTATTCATATTTACGTCTAACCCTTTCCATGTTTTGGTCAAGATTTCTTGCTTATGAAACCGAGACATTTCTGCTACTAACAATTTTGTATTTACCAATGCCAGTTTAAATATAGGGCTGTTTTTCCTAGCTTTTTTTGAAAATTTTAAATTACTTGCGGATTTTCATTAATTTAAATATTGTTTCAGTTAGTATACTCAAACGAAAGCAGGTACTTTGCCTCGAAGAACTCAGCATGGTAAGAGTTACTATAGCAGGGCGAAATTAAAACCTACGCCAATCCCTTAAACACATCCCTAAATAAAAGGAACACTGTAGGTAATCTGTGTAATATTTATATTTACAATCAATTAACGTAAACACACGTTTAACCTTTTCTTTTAGTATCTTTTCATAATCCGTTTTACGCTTATAAATATCAATGCTTATTTATTTATTTATTTTGAGGATATTTGAAGAGCGTTTTCAATGTGTCCCAGTATCATCTACACGTAAAAAAATGTTTGTTATTGGAACAGATGGGTCATTGAAAGCACCACCATCAACCCAACTGTTAATGACATTTATCACTTCGACTTTTGGGGTTTAGCAGCGTCATGTGTTTAAGGTGTTTCAACATTTCGGCGAAAATTGGTCGCTGCCGTCTGGGTGATTGTTTGGGGAACGGAAGGGGAGACGTGCCTTGCGGTGGAGGTTTCGAAATGAAGACAGCGAGTCTGATTTGTTGAGGATTACATACACTTGTTGCAATTCTTGAAGAGATCGCTGGCTAGAGAAACTTGTGAGATAGGATCTTAATTTTCTAAATTGTTCATGAGCAAGCCTGTCATTTTTTACACTGATGTACGTACTTTATGCATGTACCTAAAGACAAAATAACTATATTATTAGTAATTCATGCCGGATCTGGAGTGCGTTCCACTCAATTTTCTTACACTCAAGCGTAAATCAAAACAGTAGACATATAATACGCGTAAGGAATCCCCAAACTTGCATCTTCAATTTCACCTCAATGTTGGTTCTTTGTTAAAGGTGGTTGCCTTGTGTCTTGTAGCGCCGTGTAGTCTGGCAGAAGCTTACCGACGTTTCGGAGGTATTTGCCGCCTCTATCATCAGGGCGTAAAAAACCCAGAAGACAGCCATCGTCATACTCGCTGCCTGAAACCTGAAATCTTACTTATTTAAAGTTACATTTAGCACGATTACATTTTGGCCCACCAATATCACATTTGATCAAAAAAAAAAAAGGTATTTGTTTCTGAGCTGCATTATGCAAACACACGTATCAGCGAACCTTCCTCATTTTCGCCATGTTGTAGTCTCTGTAGACTACTAGGTGATCGCGCTTCGCTTACTCCGGACGCCGTACACTTCTTCGGCACTCGTAAATCAATAACACTGTTAGATAGTATTCAGGATTACAACTTGGCCCATCGTCTCGCAGCTGCTGAAAGAGTTAAAAGAGGGTTTGTTCTTCGTTATTAGCGAGTCGAGTGCTTCGTTTCGACCTAATGGAGGCGCTAGACCTCCTGCTGAGAATGTGGCAACTTCATCCGTTGCTGTTGCGACAGACTGTGTCATTTATGTTGTCTCTAGTGATACTACACTTGCAGGTACACAGGATATAAGTGGCCTAAAAGTGTGTGTTGAAGAAATGACTGAGAAGAACATCTGCACCTACAAAACACGACGTCAGGGATGGATTGAGAACAAAATTATTATCTTCGCCAAACAGTATTAAAACTTCCGTATCACGGAGGGTGATTTGGGAGGGACATGTAGCTCGTATGGGAGAGACGAGAAATGCAGACGATGGTTTTGCATGGAAACCTCAAAACAACATTGATTCGTGGTTTATTTAACAACGTTTTTTCAATTGTGTAGGTTACAAAGCGTCGAACTGAAGATAATCGAATTTTATTGACTTATAAATTGGAAAGGATACGATTGTGGGTTATCTTACGATAATATACGAATAATGTTCCGGAGAGACTGAGGGATGTAACGGAAATCTCAGTAATGATAGTTGGTCTAAAAGATCAAATTCAGATCGGGTTCACACGTGTTCTTGACCGCGACATTCGGTCTCAAAGAAAGAAACCACTTGAAAGACCCAGACAAAGATGGGAAGATAAGAATAATAGAGTAGATACTGGAGAAATACGATGTGAGGATGTGTGCTGGACTCAACTGGCTCAGAATCACGGGTCATTGTGAACATATTAACGAATTAATAAAACTTAATAAAAACGGAGCATTTCTTGGCAAGCTGAGCGACTCACACTTTTTGTAGGAAGACCCTACGTCATGTGTTATAGGGTATTCAGGATGTGTATGTAACGGGAGCAAACGTGATATACATAGCTCACGATGACACGACGGTCCATGCAAATTCCATTTCAAGTGACTTAAAATTCGATGTGAATGGATCAGGGACATGGTGTGAACCGCGCTAGAAAGTCATTATCTCTCCTTGCCGGCTGTTGTTTAATGTCTGCTCTATATACATCTTGAATAGACTATAGTTAAGAGTCGGTCTGACAGGCAGGCTTCCACATTAGTAATGTGTCTCATTCGGATTTGGTAATAACCAAATTAGAAGAGATCTATTGGCGTGAAGGTCGCGTGTCGCATGTCAGCTCTAACGTCATGACTAACTTCTCAGTTAAATTTGGTATTAGAATTCTACACTGCTAGATGTCCAAGATAAGAAGCAGTTATTCTAACCCTCTGGACATTCGAAGAACACGAATTATAGGTCTACTTGCCTCAAAACGGATTATCATACGGACCATATTGTATAAGATCTAAAACTTTATTTCAAATTCATTCGAATTGTGGGTACAAATATTTTCATACTGGCTGCTCTGTGATGTCTGTGTTGCAATTAGCTTTACGAATGTGTGTTTATAGCTGCAGTAAATTAACCTCAAAGCCACTGATGTGTTTCGAATATACAATAAAGCATTTTGAATAGAAAGGAAATCGGCTAGTTTAGAAATCAATATGTAACTTAAATTTCGGTAAACATTTACAAGAGTGACATCCGTCACTCTTACATTCAGCTGTTGAAATAAAGAACAAATAGAACTCTTTTTATAATAATATGCTAATTAATTATGTATCATTAAGAAGTTATCTATGATCAGAAAGTATTAATCACTAGACATAATCTGACATCCCCTTCTAATATTCTCCCTTAATAAATAAAAACAACTTAACTGTATTTAAATACAGACGGAGACAGGGGGTGGTATTTTAATACCAATTTATCATTTGTCCACGTGAATCAATTAATGGGGAAGGGAGGTGTCGGGACACAGCACGCGCCTCTTTATCGTCACGCCAAATTAATAAGCAAACTAATTTTCTATGCAAATTATAGACGGAGTTGCGTATTGTAAGGATAATAGAACCATTAATTATGTTTATGCTCTACCAGGTTTGATATTCAGGTCAGTGAAATATATTAGCCGTGTCTTCCAAATGCTTAACAAGATATTCTGTGTTGTGTTACTAAACTTGTAGACTTTGTCGCTAAATCGAATATAATACAATTCTTGGCTGCATATTTGTTTTGTTTATAACATATAGAAGAGGGGGAAAATGGAAAACAAGAAGAAGCTGGAAATAAAAGAAATAAAAGAGTATTAATATAATAATAAATAGAATATTAAGGAGAATAAAACGGCAGAAGCTAGAAGGATAAGACAAAATCAAAAGACAAGACGAGGAAGGCGTAGATGTTATTATTTTCACAGAACTTATACCGCTACATTAAACTTAAAATACCCAGCTATATTATTTTTTTATTAATATTATTTTGTATGTTATTTCTTGCAATAGCCTATTACGCAACCTCGTTACGTACATGTTTGACGGAGACTGCCCTGGTTTGTTTCAAGGTAATAGCCCTGTACTCGGCCGCAGAAATTGGGAAAAAGTAAACGAAAGAATCTGTTATTATTTGTATTTTGGAGAGCGATATGGAAGAAAATAGTAAAAACCTATCTTAATTTACTATATCATCGTTTATTGGGAAGTCGAGTAAAACCACGAAACTTATAGTGAATAGAACCCTGAATTTCCCAAACACGAATTCAGAACAACAAAAGCAGTGACGTAAGATTTGATGTTTTCACAGCGGTGAGTCCGAAGATTCCTGCCTTCTGGGTTGTTGCGCTGTGTAGTCTGGTCGATGTTAACCAACGTTTCATCGCCCTGATGATGGAGGCAGTATGACCTCTGAAACGTTGGTAAACATCGACCAGACTACACAGCGCAACAACCCAGAAGACAGAAATCTTCATACTAAGAATCGCCCTGATGACGGAGGCAGTATGACCTCTGAGACGTTGGTAAACATCGACCAGACTACACAGCGCAACAACCCAGAAGACAGAAATCTTCATACTAAGAATCGCCCTGATGACGGAGGCAGTATGACCTCTGAGACGTTGGTAAACATCGACCAGACTACACAGCGCAACAACCCAGAAGACAGAAATCTTCATACTAAGAATCGCCCTGATGACGGAGGCAGTATGACCTCTGAGACGTTGGTAAACATCGACCAGACTACACAGCGCAACAACCCAGAAGACAGAAATCTTCATACTAAGAATCGCCCTGATGACGGAGGCAGTATGACCTCTGAGACGTTGGTAAACATCGACCAGACTACACAGCGCAACAACCCAGAAGACAGAAATCTTCATACTAAGAATCGCCCTGATGACGGAGGCAGTATGACCTCTGAGACGTTGGTAAACATCGACCAGACTACACAGCGCAACAACCCAGAAGACAGAAATCTTCATACTAAGAATCGCCCTGATGACGGAGGCAGTATGACCTCTGAGACGTTGGTAAACATCGACCAGACTACACAGCGCAACAACCCAGAAGACAGAAATCTTCAAAAGTAGTACCGCTTTCCGATACGTGGAGAGTTCGTATGCACTGCGTTTCGATCTTTTAGTCCTTTCCTAAAGTTTTGTGTTTTCTTTCATTTCTACTTCAAATCGAGTGCGTTCCCCTCCTATCAAAATTGTCCATTTGATGTTTCCCTTTTCATGACCTGCTCCTCCCATTGCATTTCCAAGTACCTTTCAGTTCTATTGAATCACCGCTGTATACACAAACACAAAACAACACAACACCAATGGAAATACGAAGAAAGAAACCAATTCAAACCCAAACCAACCCCTGCCTTCGCGTCATCGCAAACCTACTCATTGTGTAGAGCGTGTCTGGTGAAAATTGCTTTAAATGCTTTCCTTTCTGTCAGCCTGGTCCATCCCTCTTCCTCTAGTCCTCTCCTGTTACATCAGGGGTCTCAATCTCACTTCATCGTGGTTTCGGAAGTTATTTAACACTGCACCAAATACAAAACATAGAATACTACTAAACATTACGATGTTACGCACGAGATATCTCGACAAGGTCCTATAGGTTTAAATTTGTCAGTGTAAGAAATCTGCTTTCCTTTGTTTCAACAGCGTGGCTTGTCAACGATTCAAATTAACCTAAATTTTACAACGGAAGTTAAATATAGGCCTAGTGACAAGTGGAAGCTTGTTTACAGAAAACCAATGTAGAAATGTTTAAGAACCAGCACAAATATTGGTATAGAAATGAATTCAGAAAATGCACATTTTCATATAAAATCTGATTTGCGTCGAAAATGCGTTCATAGAAACGACGTAAATAGGATACGATCATCTGTTTTCCTCAGGAGAATTCTAGAAGAAACAGCTTTATAAGTTCATAAACTAGACGCACTCTATTTGAAAGTGTTGGAATTTTAAATACTTCGGAATCAAATCAATAAATAAAATTTACATTCAATTGGTTTGGAGAATGTGGATCCCAGCAAAGCTTGCCAGCATTCCGTTTAGAGTCTTGGATATTCCTGTACATTATATTAAACAAAAATAAGAAATATACAAAACTGCAATTTTACCTTTTTTTCTGTAGGGTTGTAAAACTTACTCTCTCACCTTAAGGGAAGAACGTGGATTAATTATGTCCGAAAACAGGGTGGCGAGAAAATATTTGGACCTAAGAGAGAGGAATTGTGAGCCTTGATATTTGCCGGTTTATGGTCTGGACGAACCGAATTAGATTACCGGGTGGGTGGGGGAGGTGGTAATTTTGCCCCATTGCAGAATCCTACCCTCTCCCCCAATCAATGGGTGTCGGTGTGTTTTTCCCGGACGTGAAGCTACAGGAACTTAAAACAGCTAATAGTTCATTTTTTGTTTGGATTAGGAAGGCCTACTACTGCTATACCTCTGCACTCCCCATAAAGAAATGACTCTGTCAGTACAAGGACTGCTTTATCCTCTAGCTTAAGACGAAATAATTAACTAAATACTGGAGTGAATTACAAAATAATTTTTATACTTTACACATTTAACTTAACATTTTAACGATAAAGAAGCGGGCATGAAGAGATAATAAATTCATACAGAATTTTATACGGAACGTTTCAAGGAAAGAGTTAATTAGCAAGACCGACGTGTAGATGGAAAGATAATATTGAAATAAGCCTTATAGAAACGAGATATGGAGTTACTGATTACATTCAGCTGCTTCTGATGGCGGACTTTTGTGGACAAGGTTAATAACCATAAATAATGTTAAATAACTACGCTAACAACAGTTGAAGGTAAGACTTCTAGAGAGCATGTCTGACACCCCTGAAGGGCCCTGCTACCAGCCAGTCGTAGCGTAATGTCGCTTAATTGAGCGATGAAATTGGAGTCGTATTATTGAACCGTGGGTTGTCACCCCGTCTCCTCCCACTTCTAACCTCTTCGTAGGTTCTATAGTGGACTTTACAAACATGGCGGCCATACACGTGTCTTGGTTAAAAGAAATAAAGCAAAGAAATTCAAGAAAAGACCTAAAAGTGGTGGTTAAACATGAACCCTGTTGAGGGTGGGAAGATTTTGTTCATCGATTGTTTGGGGCGAATCTAAAATGTGTGGAGGCGTGTGAAGGAACTAACGGTTTTGTCAATTTTCTCATCGCTTTGTGTTCGTCTTCACGTATTTAACGATTTATTATATCAGCTGCAACGTTAGTATCTCAGATTTAACTTTACTGTCTTGGCTGTATCGTTACCTATCAAATGTGGTAGGCCTAACAGTTTATGTCTGATGATGGAGCAGATTCAGTCTTCTGTGAATTCGGTTATGACAATTTTGATTCCTTGAAAGGCGAAGGAATCTCTTCACCATCTGGGCGACTCTCAACTTTTAAAGGAGATGCATTGTTCCATGGTATTAGATGTTTGGTTTGATAGAGTAGGTACCTCTAACCTGAAGACTGAGACAGAACCAACCTCCGAAACGTCGTGGATTTAAAGAACAGACGATGGAAAAAATCCTGACAATTAATAATTTTAATAAGGCATTTATTAAGTTGTCAATTTTCGTACATATAGAGACCGCTGTAATCGCGGGAAATCGATAAGTTGCGAAGAAGCAGGTTTCGGGGTCCAGTACACTAATTTTCTACTGTAACTTACAGTAGATTGTCTACAAGTGGATAGAAGGAAACCGAGTGAGGCCCACACCAAAATAGTTTTAATCTCTGAGAGACCAGAGTTCAGGATATAATGTCCGTATTAAATATTAATATGCAGTTTTTGTTTGCATTTATGATCTATAAATTGTTATTAGTCATAACGAATTATCGATAACTCGTTAACAGTTTTTGAAGTATTGAATTTTTCTCGTGGGGGCTCCGGCCCGCGATCACTTAAAAATAGCCTTGTCCGGCCCCCGAGTAAAAGGAAGCCTCCTTTTGTGACAGCCCATCACCTGGCAGAGATTTCCTAAGCAGGAAGTTGGACTAAGTGCTAATTACTACGGCTTTAACAGGAAGGTGTGATTGCTTGTCTACAACGCCGTACGTGGAACTTTACATTACACGCTACTTACTTAAGAATCATAGTTTTGATGATTTGAGGTTTTCACGGTGGTGAGTATGAAGATTTCTGTCTTCTGGGTTGTTGCGCCGTGTAGTCTGGTCGATGTTAACCAACGTTTCAGAGGTCATACTGCCTCCATCATCAGGGCGATGAGTATGAAGATTTCTGTCTTCTGGGTTGTTGCGCCGTGTAGTCTGGTCGATGTTAACCAACGTTTCAGAGGTCATACTGCCTCCGTCA
>NW_019060203.1:94075-104789 GCF_000696155.1 Zootermopsis nevadensis
AAACGTTGGTTAACATCGACCAGACTACACAGCGCAACAACCCAGAAGACAGAAATCTTCAATTTTCGTTAGTTTGTGGTCCACAGTTTAGGAACCTGTTTCACTCCTCTTTACTCTGCTTTGATCCACGAATCGCTGTTTTTTTTTCCATCTGGCTTAAAATTGCAAATAACCAATAACTGCCAGTCGGTCACTGAATTAGTATAAAACACATGGAACATAAAAAGAAGCACTCATATAACAGGGATGTATGAAATATGAACTCCCCCTTAGGAAGGAAGGGAGGGGAGGATAAAATATATTTGTTAGAAAAAAAGTTCCCCATCCCTTAAAAACATGAATGCCACTCATTCTACACCCCCCTTTCATTTCCCTGCTGATAATAATGATGAGAAGGCCAGACATTTAATGTTCCACTCTTACCCTGTTTGATCCCCCAAGCCAAACAGCCAAGTTACTGCGCAGTCGCAGAAAGCGACGGATACTGAAACCATTTACTGCCATATTATTATTCGAAAGTCAACAGCATAATATACGTTTCCAGTTTACTGTTTTACGTATCCTTGGGGCAACTGAAATATTAATACCATGGTACGGCAAGTTGATTCTTTTAATTACGAAGAGGACAATTAAAACATATGCCGTTCGACAAGAAACTGTATCTTAATTTACTAAACGTCGTGAAAGTATTCCCTCATTAAGCATTACTTAGAGTTTCTCACTCCAGGCAGTTTTGTCGCAAACTGTCTCCTCGTTCCGCGCAGGCTTGTGGTGGAGCTGGTAACGATGGCTGCGTGTTATTATAGGTCTCTTTTTGGATGGGAAGTTTCAAAAACTTGTACCGATATATTTACGTTTTGCCTTGTCCTTCATGTTCCACAGATTAACCATTTCACTAGTGGCAAAGAGATTAGGCCGATTGGGCAGTTTCTACTTTAATATTTTCACTAGGTCAATGGCCAAAGGTTGAACAGGGCAGTTGCCCCAGGATCGGATGTAAGAGGACGTATAGACCAATCGTTGGATTAAAACAGAAACCATCTTGCGGCTTTCAGTTTGAATAATACTACGAGGTGCGGTCGAACCTAGAAGATATATCTATTTACGTGCTTGTAAGTAGCCTGTGTGTAAGACAATAAGACAATAAAATATCAGTTCATTTATCCGGTTTGTTTTCAAAATAAATTTTATTTAAATTTCTTATATATTACTTAATATTTGATTAAGAAAAATTTATTTTTTAACTACGTGTAGACCTGAATTTAGATTAATCTTATGCTCTCATATTTAATAAACTTCAAAAGGAATATAAATATCACACGACATTTTAATATCTTATGTTACACATGAATGCTAGTGAAATGCAAGAAACTTAAGTGACTTAACTTTAGTACTTATACTTATAAAATTCATCTGATAATGGAGGCAGCAAAGATCCCAGAAACGTTTTTAATCTTCTACCAGGCTACACGGCACTACAAAAGACAACTCCCTTTATCGGAAACCTTTGATCCTTAATAAATGTTTTTAATGGTTGGTATTAATTAAATTTATTGTTCGTGCTTTGCACAAAGAACTCAAATAGAAGCATAATGAAGAAGGTTTGTTTATCAGCCAACATGTTAAGACCCAAAACTGCTTAAAAGATTAGGTGGAATTTGTTTTGGTTTGGGGGATGTGTCTGCAATAAACGTTTTGGGTCCAGTCTAAGTTTTCTTCTCATCGGTCCAATATTACCCCTACTTTATGTGGAGCAACTTTTGGTCGAGGGTATCACAAACCCCGTGGGGCAATAATAGATGAGTATAGAGCAATGGCGGAATGATGATTTGTAGGAGAAAACCTTGCTCCAATTCCACTTTTTCCATCTTAAGTCTCTTGTCTGATCTTATAAAATCTTTAGACTTGTAGGTGTTAAATACAAACCTTAAACCCCAATAAGATCTAAAATCTTCCTTGCATTTTACACTGGGAATAAATAACCAATGTAGTTAAAAAAAGTGTTTTTGAATGAACCAAGAATTTGTTTGAAGTCTAAAAGTTTCTGAGCGTTATAATATGTAAAATTATCGAGAAGAATAATTTTATATTTTTAAGAATGTATCGTTCACGGAACATGTAGTTTAAGAACAGGCATTAAAATCAAAATCAAAATCAAAATCAAAATCAAAATCAAACAAATATCTTCACCATCATCCTGCCGTCGGAAGCAAAATGTGAAACTGTCGTGTGACTGGTCACGTAAAAGAAATGAATGCTTATTTTTGTCATTACAGAGCGGAAAGAAGCAAGAACGGTCACGAAAATAGACGTGATTCTCGATTTGTAATCCTTCTAAATGTATATCGGGTTCCACGTTTCCCGCTGCGATGTGGATTAAAAATATTATCACAAGCTATCAAACGTTTGCAGCACCTCACTGGCATTTGATCAACGGCCACACCCAACGATGTAAAATTCTCTCTGGAATATTATACAGCCATTTTACTTAATTAGATCCGGGAACAGTGACAAATAATTTGCTGTGATCCATTATTTGTTTTAATGCGGCATCAGAGACTAGCGTTTCATTTTTGTAAAAATATCAAATGTTAATAAATTATTCCAGTTGACCTCATTGGTGATAATTTACAGAACAGAAGAAATAAATGATGTACTTGGGATGTCTAAATAAGCCTAGTGTTGGTTGTAATGTGGTATGTAGGGGCATAAATTTAATTATTAATTGAGTCCTTGTCGTAATGCGTCGAAAATAAGACTAAAGACAAAGAACCCGAGGTCGTTCACGGGTCTTCGATGTCTCCATACTTACTGTTCTGCATATTCACAGATGTTAATAATTAGACTTTGGGAAGGCCTTACAGAGGTGATGGAAAAGTCAGGAACCCCAGTTCCGAAACGTTTTCTACTCGTCAAAAAATAAATTACACTTAAATCAGAAAAAAATCATATATTAATAGCTGGAAATATCTGTCGCGTTCAGCTCTAAGTAAAGTAAAGTTTGTCCCACTATACGCCATGTAGGCGCTTGGGGGGAGTGGAGGTATAGCTCCTCTCTTCCTTGACCTCGGCACTAGATGGGGGTGAGTGGTCGGCATCACGGCCCGGCCGGCTTTACCCCCGGGAAAGGACCCGGTACCCATTGTAGAGGAGGCTGGGTGGGCCCCAGAGCCGGTCTGGACGCGTTCAGATCTGCATGTATTAATATTTAATCTTTTCCTCGTGTTTGATGCAACCCGGTGAAGACTTCCTGCGTCACAGAAACGTCCCACCGAAAGAGATACTGTCGATTTCTATGACCCTAAACTCATTCTGACAAGAACGAGATGCCAGGTAGTGTTCGAGTTGTGAAAAAGACAGACTTGCACTTCGACTGTCTGAAGACAACTGATGGACTGGCGTGAGCAGGTTACAATATGAATAGAAATGCTTGGGATCTTGCATAATCACAGAAGAGTGTTCGTTTATTAATCCAATCAAATTATATTTAATTAATACGGGTTTAGTGATTTTTCAATTACCTGTATTTGATGAATTAATTGGAGTTAGTCTTGCCACATTGTCGATGAGGATAAAAGACTGATTGCTTGATAGAATGTTGCGATAGCAACCAGGGAAATTAGGGTCAACGACAACATTAATAATAATTATAATAATTTAACCCTCCTGTAATTTTCTGCAAAGTTGATCAATTTATTCCAAAAGGATTTTCCTCACCAGCATCTGATGGAGGGGAAAAGGTCTACTTTTTTTTTCTAAGACCCATCTTATTTTTATTCTTGTTCTCGTATTCCAGAATGACCTCCAAAGATATTACCCAATAAATTTCAGAATTATTTCTTGTCTCTTACATCTGAAGTTCATATCTAGCTTTTTGAAACTTTGATTTCACAACCAGAAGAATAGTAGGTGGCCTGTATTAATCAATCACGAGGCACGTCTGCTGGTCGTATGCACGAATGTTTAATGTTTAGCTGCTAGGTTTATGGAATTGGCTACTATAAAGATTATATGTGATGAAGCATGATGGGTCGATGGAACGCTGCCATCAACATAAACTGTTCAAATCTAGCAAATTGAGGAAGAATGCGTGTTTATGTTTATCTTAAATAGAAAGATATGTTTCTTTGTCGCGACATTTTCAATTCGAATATATCGCTACATACTTGAAAACAAGTGAAAACATTTCTTAACAGGAATGAGATCTTGTTCGGCCGTGTTTTGTCATGTCTTCTGCATGTGCTGTACTTTCTTTGCTAAAATTTGTTCTCTCGATTTTTTTTCACATTCATTTATAGAATTTGGTTTGTCACAAACTGCTCTTCTCAGAACCATTACTTTATAATTTTAATATTTTATTTATGCATTATTTTTATCTACGGTGTCGCTTGTCCGTATGATCATTAATTAATTCTATGAACTGTAAAATAAATAAATAAATATTAGGGCAATGTTCAAGAATGTAAAGCCATCTTTGTTCATAGTTCTGCGTTTACAGTAATGGATCATATTCTTCACGATTTGTTGAGCCGTGAAACGTATTTCGAGTCTAACATGGGTCTATTGTTAATATGTTGTTACGTAAACAATTTTAAGAAACAATGAATAATCGAGCGAAACGTTGCGAAGCGACCTTTAATCTGAGGGGTATTTTGATTATCACCGCTAATAAACTGTCACTCTTAAAATCACCTCATTATTAAACTAAAGTAGAGGATTTATGTATTGTTAATAGAGTAGAGTACTGTAAGCTGATGGCGTGTAATGTCGCTGCCACTAAATGCACTTTCTAGGGTCTCCGGTGGTGGGAGAGGGGGAGGTCATGCTTCATCCCCTTGATGCATCCCTTGGGCTATTTCACACCCCGGTGCATTGCAACTGCAACGTATTCTCTAGTCACCACACCCGTTGTGATAATATTACCACTATCGCCCTCCCCCCCTACACGCCACGGGAATTCTGTCCGAACATTATCATCAGACGCGTTAGAACAGTCAACCACAGTGCAAAATCATCATACTTTTATGAGAGCAGCGTGTGGCTCAGATTTTGTTATGTGCATTCACATCCTTATAATGGATATACCAATTAAACATTAAGATATTGTAGGTGCGTCATATTGTGATTTATTTAAATAGTATTAAAAATATATTAAAATTGGCCGTCAATCACAATATAAGATAATTAAAAGATTAAAATATCATTTTACGTTCCGTATCGAGTACTCGATTTACATGTGGAACATTTACGACATGTTTCGGCTATCAATAGTGCCATCATCAGGTGTTATGTTATAAACTTTTTAACAGAATTACTGAATTTTACTGATGTTTTAATGACTTTTAGTTTTCATTTTTCTTATCATTTTCTCATCCTTCATATTGTATCTTCATCCGTTGTTGTGTCACATGTCACTAATATGATTGTATGTCGTAGTGATGCCAATGTTGTGTATATTGGACCGAGAAGTATAATATCGTAGCAGTATTAGGAGAGATTGGAGGTATACTGTAAATGTAAATCGAGTACTCGATAAGGAACGAAAAATGATATTTTAATCTTTTAATTATCTTATATTGTGATTGACGGCCAATTTTAATATATTTTTAATACTATTCAATTAAACATTGTCATGTGACACTTATAAGTTTTTATGTTTATATGGTTAAATTTTTCGTGTTTGAGAACAGGATAAAGGATAACAGGTTAAACCTAAGCAGCACAGGGAGATGGAGAAGATTACTTTAAGGGAATTTTCGTAATTTGTGCGCATTAAAGACACTGAATTAAGCTGCACGTGTGGGGACATATCAACTGTATACATTATTTTGGCTTGTGCACTCTAATGGAAAAGACGATGTGTGAAGCATGGTCGTAGTTTGGAGGATGGCAGTAAATTATACTGTTTTTAAGTGTTTTATTGTGGCATTATGGTAAGAGATATCCATTATCTAATGTTTAGAATTTTAAAACATTACAATTTTAAAGTTGCATAACTTTTGATTTTTATGCAGTAGACAGTGGATGACATACAACCAAAAATGTTAGATATTAAAATGCATTTTTTTAAAAAAAAAAATAGGGCATGAAGGTATAGACGTTCTCCAATTGGCTTAGGATAAGATCAAATGGTTAACTTTTGTGATCACGGTAATGAAACTTCAGGATCCATAAAATCAGGCAATTTCTTTACCAGTCGAGTAACTGGTCCTATATATTCAATATCTTAAACATGTGCGTAGTCCAGTCTCAATTTCAGACAACTTCAAATCGTTAGCACAAATTGGATTTGAGGTTTTCATGGCGGTGAGTCCGAAGATGGCTGTCTTCTGGGTGTTAGCGCCGTCTGTTAGTATATATTCTGTACAACGATATGACAGATTTCTTTTAAATTATAATATCTCAATTCAATTGTTAAAGGATTTGTTCGTAGCACGGAAATAGATTATAGTAGTGAAAGCGTTTTCGTCACCGATGTGCCTATCACAGTGGTACAACATTATAAAACCAACTAATAGAACACTGAGTGTTATACAATAAGGCTTAATAATGTTAAAATTAATATTGTGCTATTAATAGAAGTATCGTTTCAGATTAGAATTGTTCGTTTAACGCTAAGCTTTGTAGGTCTATGCCAAAGGTAGGTGACAGAGTTCAAGGTGCACAAATTATCTGATCCTTTTGCGTTGAAATAATACGAAAAGAAATATTGCAATGTCTGTCTCCACAAACAAGAAGTTGTACAAACATTACGAGTGGCTACAGTTATTTAGTATCAGATTTATGTTTGACTAAAACGTCTTGCTATGTGGAGACGGACAATGCAATATTTTAAGTAGGATTTTAGGTTTTCGCTGCAGTGAGTGATGTTTTCCAGTATCTGAGAGGGATTCTTCGTGGTTTGTATTGTATACAACTTGTCATTAACGTCTCAACTCTGTGTTTGAATAATATTCAGTACTCATTTCTACTATCAATATCTCCATTTATTACACACATTTAATTACAGTACTTACACAAATGTGAGATGTTACTGTGTTGATTACGAATCGAATCGTTCAGAGGCGTCGTATTTTCCTAACATAACTCGCATTATTTTGCTTTCAGTCAAACTTTCATGACTGGGTGGGCGTTATATTGGGGAAAATGCAGTAATATTACGAGTACAATATCATAGGGCCTATTTAAACGTAACATTTATTTTTGTACAACTACGTATATAAGCTATTTACAGAGCTTATTATGTTATATTAATATTCATATAGTAAAATTGTAGGAGTATGTGAAACATATAAATGAGAGTGAGATATCGTAAATCTGACAACCGTGTTACAGAATAAGTATATAAAATATTTTTCGCAAATAAAAATATCCCGACAGAGGCGAGTGGTTACGTGTTGAGAAACGGGACTGTCCAGTATTCTGTTTATTAGGCAGTGACTTGGAGGCCTCGCCAGCTTGGCAACCTCTGGCCTTTGTCAGAATATACTAAAGATTCTTAAATGGAGACTGATTTCTCCATTGGAGCAATTAAAATTTTTTTCTCTGGATGTGAAAATGTAACCCGGTTGGCAAACTTGTTACTGCAGGTGAACCAAAGTCTTTTATATTTTAGCGTGTACACACGTTGAATTAACCCTTTCCATGCCGGTGTATATTTTAAGAAATCTTCTGGTACCGTATGTTTGTAGTGACGTGTGATTTGTGTTGTTAAAGGTGGTTGTAGAGGTGGCGAGACACGTTGCTTTGATTGATATTCAGTTGAGAGCTAGAAATTCTAAACCAAGATTCTCGTGCGTAGGATGTAAAGGGTTGAAATTATGATCATATTGTTTGAATATGATAATGTCAAGTTTTAAATTATAATTGTTTCGTGGATGCAGAAAGGATGAACAATATCAGTGTAGTATTTTCCTTTGACATTGCCTGTTGACTGGATCGAAACATATATACAACTTTTGAAAGGCTGGCTCTGTTTTCGTCTGTAGGTAGAATGACAGCTAAATATAAAGTCTTACGGTTTACGATAAGTAGGAGGAAAACTTTCCAACGAGTCGATTGCTGATACAAAAATCAGTTGTGAATATCTGAAAACCTCCTGCCAAAACTGATCACTTGTCGGTTTCCTAAATACACTGAAGCATTTGAACTTTAATATTGTGCGTTTGCTGTATTAATTTACCGGTTTCTGTGACTACGAGTTTTTCTTCTTTAAGAGACAGAAACACCGTGAACCGCACTCTTAGAGATTTCCCTGGCTGGGGGTAAAGAGGAGACCAGAATGTTACCCCTACGTGTCCGACGTGTGTTTTAAGTTCTCTACAAAGTTGTCGATGACGTAATATAGGCAGTGATAAGGACTAGACTCATTTAAAGGACCTTACAGAACAGGTACCATTTCGTTACACCTAAATAAGAGTATAGGACCAGCCTCCGAAATGCGATACATCAATTTGGACCAAGACAATTGAAATTGATAGTGCCGAAAGGAAAAATTTCCGTGACAGTAATATAGCATTGTCACAACTTTTATAACTGCACAAATATCGGAGTATATTAACAGTTTTACCGGAAGTCATATTTCACGTTAAAAAGCTTAAGGACATGAGGTGTTAAGAATGAACGATAACCAATCGCTCTCTTTTTTCTGTTTATTTATAAATAATAGCGCTCCATAGTAAGAATAACTTAACACATGCTGCGGTGTGGTGGTTAGTTATCATTCTATTCCGGCAATCTAGTTTTCGAATCTTGGCCCGGAAACTGGCTGACGTGACAGGTGTTCGCGTTTTCATTGCACCCTTTCAAACAAACTTGGGCAGTGACTTAAATAGATAGCGACCGCTTTCTTTCCGATTCATAATTCATAATAATCCTATAATTCGGTTCGTTACCCAGTTGATAAGGAGTCGTTAATTAACCCAGTAATGTGAAAAATGTTTATTACTGTCCATTAATTAAACAGCTCAGTTGTTTTAAATTATCTGGATTCCATTAAATTTTAATATTGTTTATAACAATTTTGAAGTCAGATTGTTTATTAAAATGAGTGCTTGACTTTACCTGTTGAAATGTATTATTTCCATGAAATTAAAGTAAGAAATTTTTAGTGCGAATTAGGATTTTTCTTGTCCTGACAAGGGGAAAATTCATTTTTATTTAAACTCCTTGTTTGTACATTTTTATTTTGGGTAGAAAACTTCTCTTTTGAGTTGAGGTTTGCCAAGGTCTGGTTTAAATTTAAATATAAAATTAGGATGGGAATATATTTACCACTAATTATGACGAAGTTAAAAATAAATATAGATTTTCAATGTCGAATATTTAAATACGAAACTGCTAACACTGATAGGCACACCCACACATATTTTTCATGACAGGCAAGAAGAGTCCTGGCCGTAATTACTGTGCAATGAATCTTTAGAAGGCTCTGAATGAGCGGTTATACGAATCTTTAAGGAAGGAAGGATGGATACCATTTGGAGACCCATGCTTAAATAGAGGAAAAATTTTAGAAAAGAAATTTGTATGACAAGTCTAAATGTATGTAGAACAATAGTCGCCAAATTTTACCTGTGACTGACAAATATAAACTTAAATTTTATACCGGGCATGGCGGAATTTTTTAAACACGGTGATGACCGTTGATATTTCATATAAATTGAGAATTTCTTGAGAAGCTGAGTGGTGGTCAATTTGTAATGAAAGCATTGTGATATGCAGTTAATTATTTAATGTTATGTTAAAAAAGTTTAAAAATTCTCGTAATTGTATATGTGATTCTGTTCTGTTAGTTTAATATTATCTCTAAATGTTATGAATTATCAGTTTTTTTGTTTTTTTGTTTTTTACTTTTTTATTTGCCATTTTGCTCCATGGTCCACAGAACGAGATTGGATCCATCTAACGAGCTTAACTGTGTACTTTCACCCAAGGTCGCGGGACGAACCATCTCCAGAAACGTGGTGGTTTAAGGAAACACAATGGCAATTGAAAAAGTCCAAAAATTTGAAATTGGTAGTTTACTTTTATGCAATAATTCTACTTTGTGTAAGCTGTTTCAATTTCATAATCACAATATTGAATGTTATAGTGTCATTATTTTAAAAAAATGACTTGATTTACGAAACATCGCGTATATTTCGGCTGTTGGAAATAACTGGCAAGAGGGAGTATGTAAGGAAAGAATTCACATAAGAGAGAAATTTCAAAAAAGAAAAAAGTTCTAGATATTTGTAAGCTTATTCCGATATGTAAGATTTGAGGTTTTCACAGCGGTTAGTATGAAGATTTCTTTATGTGGGTTCTCCTGGAGTAATGAAGTTTTGGAATAAGAGGCTCTATTAAATACTAGGGTCTACTATTAATTCCATCCACACTCCTCACCTCATTGTATTCGACTCTTCTTGTAAGTCATCGATAAAGTGAAGCACATCCAGACATACTAAATGTACTTCGTTACAATACGGCTGTTCGCACAGAAAATATAATTCTGATGGTGTTAAAGTTTCAAAGTCATTACACAGCAATCGATTCTGACACATGAAATAAATTACGCGCCAAGAACAAGAGTTACGTCTGTCTGTCTGTTGTGCCATTAGGTACCTCACGGTAGCTTTGGTTTATTAGGAAATTATTCTTCAACGGAACGTCATTCAGTACTCGCCGCAAATTTAATTTTTCTTTGTGCGCGATTATCAGCGGGAGGCTGCTA
>NW_019060203.1:110810-130419 GCF_000696155.1 Zootermopsis nevadensis
AATTTTATTATTATTTTCTAATCAATATATATCGGAAGGTATGGATATATTTAAGTTATAATGAGATGGCAAGAGACTTTATTTTCAGTGATAATAATGTATTGTAAAAATAACATAGATGTTAGAAGCAGAAGATTGAGATTTTGAGATAAATGTCTCGTTCACAGCAAATAAATATGTAGGCATATATGAAATTCGAAAGAGTGAAAAGCTATTCCGAAAATCCTAATGTTGAAAGTGCAGCAATGTTTTTCCTTCTTTTAACAAAAAATACTTTAAAAATAAATCATTAACACATATAGAACTAATCTATTTTCGATTTTGTATTTCTTGCACATGTTTCTGTTAAATTTAAACAGGTTACGGCAAACTTATTCCTTAGGCCCATCCCCTCAACATTTATGATTAGCCTATCTATTCTCGTCATAGTCAACTCTGTGTGTAAAATCTGTATTTTAAAAAAAAAATGTCAAATCATCTTATAAACCTGAGTGCAGGGTCTTCCTATCCACTGTATACCAAAAGATTCTTTCATTGGGGTACAGTGGCCGGAGCGTGAAGCTGTGTACACAGGTTCAGAATGCGTAAAGCATTATTTTCACTCGTATTATAACTTTGTGCCAAGGCGTCTTTATCGGTCTACGTTTTTGAAGATCTTAACTCGATATTTAAACGTAAGTAGTCTGCATGCCTTTAGCATCGTTTGAAGCGTATTGACCACAAGTTGGTGGATCCCCGCCTGCTCTGCCCCGTAGCCTACGTTCTGTGTATAAAGGGGCAATCCATTCATTAGCCAAGAGACCGCTCTAAAGCTTGGGGAAGTGGCTAAATGCTGAAGCTTCTGTGAACATTATTAAACCATTCTAATTTAGAAGCAACTGCTCTGCCTTTTTCAAATGCTTGGATTCATTGAAGACTGGAAGTGTAGGCTTGCTATACAGGCTCTCTGTAGCATATATTGTGGCTTTTAATCAGTACGATCCGCTGGTACAGACAGACAAACTAGCCATTTAACAAACAAAAGCATTGATATCACAATGACACTATTTTACGTTTGTGGCGCTGATTGCATAAAATTAGCACATGCTGAGGGGGACTTTCATTGTACCCCTGTCCGCTGTAGTGCTTCAACGTCATGTTTTTCTATCTTTTCTCCCTTCTTAATTTCTCTCCTCTTTTATTTTTCATTCCTATGTTTGTTTCTTTGTTCGTCTTTCTGTGTCTATTTCTTTCAATTTTCGGAGGTGCTCTGAAAACAGTCAGAGAAGATCACCTATTGATGGCGAGACTTGAGGTTCTCACGGCCGTGAGTCTGGAAATGACTGTCTTCTGCGTAGTTGCGCCGTGTAGTCTGAAATGTCCATAAACATCGACCAGACTACACAGCGCAACAACCCAGAAGACAGAAATCTTCATACTAAGAATCGCCCTGATGATGGAGGCAGTATGACCTCTGAAACGTTGGTAAACATCGACCAGACTACACAGCGCAACAACCCAGAAGACAGAAATCTTCATACTCATCGCCCTGATGACGGAGGCAGTATGACCTCTGAAACGTTGGTTAACATCGACCAGACTACACAGCGCAATAACCCAGAAGACAGAAATCTTCATATTCCGGGTATTTGAGGACAAAGCGCTTAGGAGAATATACAAATAAGCAAACAAACTGTTAACACTATAAATGACACTAGTGCCAAACGTGTTTCGACCTCAAGAGGTCATCATCACTGATGCTTATTTGCTTATTTTTATATTCTAATACACTACACGGTATGCAAAATTTTAGGCTTAGGAGAATGTTTGGACCTATGAAAAAGAAGAGAAAAGAAAATTTTACAGTTCGAATGAAACCTAACGCTTTCTATGAGTGTTACATTGATTGAGGTTTTTAGAATTTAACTTTCACATTGGCGATTATTGCATCCATTTTGTTTCGAAACGTTTTATCACAGTGGTTTCATAAATATCCGTCCCAGGAAACAAAAGAACAACGAAATATCCACTCAACCGCCTACAGAAGTTTCAGGTCTGCAACATAAGCTCGTTTCAGTCGCATAATAATGCGCTCAGCAACTTCAAGCTTCTCGCAGCACCTGCTTGTGGCCGGATTTAAAGCAGGCAGAAAACTTAAGCCTACGGTACTTATCTGGCGGCTTTTAGTAGATTAAAGTTCAGGGACTCTGAATTTGACGGAAACCCCCATGAGTTCATGTGCCATTTGAGCGTGTAGTAGTTCATTCCGGCTGAGGTTTTACGCTGGCGTTTGCATCTAACTGCTTCGAAGCCTTTGAAAAGCATCAGCTCGCGCTGTCGTACACAAGTCGATAGCTGCTTGCTTCCTGCGTTTTGCCTTCTCTAAGCCAATTTGGGGTGGGGGTATAAATTAGCATCAAGGAAATTTCACTTAAGAGATATCTCACAGCTGAAAAACAGTATCAAAGTAGTTATATTTTGTCTGCAGAAATGATTCTTAAAATTTCTACATGTACTATACAGAATTTTTAGGTATACTGTGTTTATCATGTGCTTCCATATTACACTTCATATGCCTAGCTGAAATGATTTATTATTTGCAGAGATTAAACCGAAATGTCAAATACAGATTTCGCGCGGATAACACGCTGTTGTATTTAAAGGGGCCATAAATGTCAGTGGAACGAAATCATGAAGAATGAATAAGGAAGGATAGACTTAAAAAAACATAATTAGACGACGTCCAGGGTTACGTTAAGAATGTGGATGGAGAGAGATGGAGAGCAAAAGCAATGGACAGTAGAGAATGGAGGAAAATATATGAGGCGACAAAGTTTTTTCAAGAACTGTGGAACTACGTAAGCAGTCAGTCAGTCAGTCACATTCAGTCATCCAGTCAGTTAGTCCACATATTACTATCTCTCCATCATCAGGGCGATTCTTAGTATGAAGATATCCGTCTTCTGGGTTGTTGCGCTGTGTAGTCTGGTCGATGTTTACCAACGTTTCAGAGGTCATACTGCCTCCATCATCAGAGTATGAAGATTTCTGTCTTCTGGGTTGTTTTCATCAAACAAACGCCGTCATTGAAAAGATTTATCTCAAGATGAAGATTTCTGTCTTCTGTTTTTGCGCTGTGTAGTCTGGTCGATGGTAACCAACGTTTCAGAGGTCATACTGCCTCCATCATCAGGGCGATAAAACGTTGGTTAACATCGACCAGACTGACTACACAGCGCAACAACCCAGAAGACAGGAATCTTCAGTTGTATACCTCGTTCGTTTTCTCGTAAATGACAGTAAGAAGAACTCCATGCAACAGCGAGGGGAGTTGGGATGGGCCAACTGTATCAGTGCGCTTATCGATCACGTGGTACACAGCCGAAATCACAAGTTTTTCCAAGTTGTCTTAACATTCGAGTGTGGTATTTCAGGCGACAACACTGAACTATTCCGATGCAAACGTCTCGCTTCGCTACCAAGCTGCAACAGAATCCCACTCTGCTATTGCGTTTCGCTGTTGTGTCCCAGAGAAGGTCAACCTTTATAAGGAAGGGAGTAAACTCTTGTTACTTAGTACGAATTGAAGCTTACCCGTAGGACTCGGTCTGTCTGGAGCAGTCACACCGCCCACAATCGCCGACGGATGAGACACCCTCGCGGTCGCCCAAGCTGCATACCATGGACAAGGCTTGTTGTCTGCCGCAGTGGGTTGTGGGTAGACAGCAACAAACGGGCTTCTTCCAGATGCCGCCGCTGCCAGAGCGCCGAAATGCGTCATGAAACCCAGCCTGCAAACAATATATTTCACTGTGTGGTTGTGTATGGGATCCCACAATTAACCCTTTCCATTGCAACGCCTAAGAACAAGAACACTTTTTCTGTGAGTCTGTTGATGTTTGAGTGGATGAGATAAAGCAACGTGTCCCGCCATCTCTCTACAGCTGAGGCCAACAATACGGAGTTTTTTTAACAACTAAAATTATACGTTACAACGGAAGTATATTAATGTTTGTCGGAATAAAAACCAGCACGGAAAGAATTAAGGATTTCCATGTAGGTCACTCGAACACAGCTTCCTTGATCGTTTTACATAATTAGACCTATGTAGAAGGAGTTATGGCTGGACAGCGAAGGAGGCTACGAAGAGGTTAGGTTTGTAGTTTCGAAGGTTAATACAAGATCTGCATACAGAAATTACATAAGCGATCATGCAGATCTTAAGATGCTTTTTATATACAGATCACAACGTCCACCTAACGCAGGGTTTTTGGGTTTCATAACTTTTGGGTAAAAAAAGTTTTGCAGCAACAAAAGTTTACTATACAATATTTATTATTTATAATTCTTCTCCTTTCTTCCCCATTTCGAATTAAATTTTGCTAATTTTATTATGTCATTTATATCAAATATATTTATTAATTCTGCAGCATTGCAACTAGTTATTGTTGTAGGATTTGAGGTTTTCACAGCGGTGAGTCTGAAGACTGCAATATTTAGTAATTGTTTTCTTATAAACTACATTTTTATTAATAATTAGTCATTTACTAGTGAAACGTTCTCGCTACGTCTTTGTTTAACAGTATATGTATAACTTTTTCTTCCTCTGCTGAGAGTTCATCTTCCTTCCTTACATCCTCTCCTCATCACTCTTAGTTCCCACATAACAGTCTTAAACCACGCTAACTCATTTCTTTCATCGCCCTGATGATGGAGGCAACAACGTCGGTAAACTTCTATCAGACTACACTGCGCAACAACCCAGAGGACTCAAACCCTATTTGTAAACAGCATCTCCTAAAGCATTTCAAAGTAAATAGTTTTTATACGACTTTTGTATGCAAATGGACATTTAATTTAATTTTTATTTAGTGTTCTGTCTGACGACAGGTCCATATGAACAGGATCCTTCCATCCTTTTCTCGGACTGGGACCTGTTCATATACGTTCTTGGCAGATGATCCAGAAGTGGTTTGCCATTGCCTTCTTCTGTGTGTGAATGGAGTAATTGTTGGGATGCCACGGAGGAAAACTCCGTGTTGCCTAGACCACGGCCTTGCCCAACACAAGTTATAAATTCGGGCACCGCCGGGAATCGAACCCGAGACCCCCAGGATTACAAGGCTAGCGTTCTAACCGGTAGACCACCGTGGTGCTCCAAATGGACATAAAGAAGGTTAAAGGAAGAGAATAGTAAAGAACGCGTTTGGAAAACCTGTGTGCTTTCACCCATTTTTAAATGAGACACCTTCCTGTTTCGTATCCTCCGTCCTCAAGAATCGCTTTGCTGTAACCATCGTCCCAGCAGTATCCCCATTACTAGAGTGTTCCGATATGCTTTGTATCGTTGGATTTCAAACTCCCATTTGGAGTAGCTGTTTTGCCTCTCGTCGCATACAAATCTTACTGTGCCCCAAAGAGGGATCAAGAAACTATAAAATGCCACATAAGGAAACAGAAACAAGAGATATGGGGATTGATAAAGCAACTTTTACTGCATTGATTTTACATGCAAGACGATTCAGAGGCGTCCCTTCCTCAGAGTAGCCCGACGTCACATAAAGTGCACTTTATTTAATCCCTCTTGTGGGACCTCTTCTAGATATTCCCGTCATAAACTTCGGTACTTTGCAGGTCCGATCTCTGATGTCTTCTCTACATAAATCAATACTATCTCTCTTCACTAATTACGTCGTTCCATGCACAATTTTTCCATGGATGCACGTAAGCATTTTAAGAGTGTAATTATGCCCAATTTTTCTCGTTTTTAGATTTTTATATACACGTATTTGCCATTTAGTCTACTCAGATTGTAGTTATTAGGCTACGTGCAGTTTTAATTCTTAAGTATATCGAAAATTACTTGTACAGATGTACGTCTAACCGAACTTTGTTTTTAGGGGTATCCATTGCCGTTTGTATTCTTTGGATAGCCTTCTGCATTAATTCGTAATATTTCCATTGTAAGGAAAAACCGCTATTTCGTGAAGTTTCTACACGATTTTAATTTGAAGGAATATACTCGACTCATCGCTATTTTGTACACGAATTATGTTTTTTAAGAACGTCCTCTATCTCATATGTTCACTACATTCATTCTGAGGAATAATTATTTGTTTCGTACATACGCGGTTTTTATTCTTAGAATTTCTTCTGTTTGATATCTATGACAGAAGAAGGCAATGGCAAACCACTTCTGGATCATCTGCCAAGAACGTATATGAACAGGTCCCAGTCCGAGAAAAGGATGGAAGGATCCTGTTCATATGGACCTGTCGTCAGACAGAACACTACAAATAAAAGTCTCTCACTGTTTCTTATATCCGCGATTTTCATACTTGACAATATACTCTGATCATCAAAGAGGCAGATTGAAGTAGACGATACCTAATTCATAAGTTGTAAAATGGTGTTCAGGGTCCTATGTAGCAAGTGAAGTGTACTTGTTCATAATTTTATTACTTTCGAATTTCCACTACATTAAATTTTCCATACATCATTATTATTGCCTTTGTAGGATTACGTCATTAAGACATGTTGCTATGAATCCCAAGAAGTTCTTCCTTTCTCCGTCGTCAGTTTCTCAGACAATTTAAGTAACAGTGAGAAACGTAAGGTCGATTATACAATTGAAGTTTTGCTAAATGCGTAATTCGATGGAATTACCAAGCAGATAAAAAAAGTATAAAGACAGATGGGCAAAGTGTGGTATTGTAAATGTGTCAAAATAAATAAAACTCAAATTAAATATTATGAAACACGTAAAGTAGGCCATATTATAATATTAATAATTCAATTCAATTCATTTATTTAAGTGCTTGACAATAGCCAAAAAGGCCAATAACAGCCAAGCACTAAACCAGAGTACAGGATAAAATATAATAAGTAATTAATTTATTTCAATAATAATAAAAGTAAAACAAACAAACAAACAAAACTAAATATATATTTATATATATAATAATAATAACTTGGGTTTTGATAAACATAAGAATCATTTCAAAGAGTAACAGGAAGACCAAGAAGACGATACTTTTGAGGCCAGCACAGGAATTAATCTATGTAATCCACGAAGACAAGAAGGAGAGAACAATAAAAGTACAGGATTCGAAAACAAATCCTAAAATACCATCCGATGTGCACACTAGGACGAAGAATGTCGCCCTTCGGTAGCCTAGCGTTGTGATAGAATGTGGCAATGATGATAAAACATGGATGCAAATTACACTGATAACAGCTGTCTACAGAACACCTAAATAAAACCGGCGATACCGACTCTCTGGAACGGAAATGCTCGACTGAGTCTAAAAAAAAGGCGGTTTGATAAAATAAAGTATGAAGTCGGAATGGGCCAATAGGTTCCAAAACATAAAATTGTTGGTAACGATGATTATTGTGAAAGATGGCTATCTTTTGTGTTCTTCTGGCAGAAGTATACCGACGTTTCGGATATGCCTTCTGTCTCCATCGTTCGGGAAGTTACTCATCGCCCTGAAGATGTATGCAGTTAAGCAGTGAAACGTCGATAAAGTTCTGCCAGACAACACGGCGGAAGAACCAGAAGACAGCCATCTTCATTCTCGCCGCCGTGAGAACTGAAATCTCACGTTATGGTGAAAGTTTGAAAGACACTCTGGGCGGAAATCGGAGAACTGCTTTCCTTGTAAACGTGTTACGGTTTGCTGCTGTTGTGCAGTTAAATTACCGATAGTGAAGCTGTGCTCCTCACCTCCGCAACTTCTCTCCGCTTCGCATCCTCTTCTCGTCGCATCAAATTTGCATGAACACTTAAGCGTCGTCTTATCAGTGTCTTAACATCCTGCAGAAAAGTGGCTCTGTTTTGCTTACGGTCTGAAGAGCAGCACTCGACGTCCTACAGCTAATGGCTAGAACAAGAATTCTCGTACATCGGAACGATGCAGCAGACAGGTGGATCGGAAAGTCTGTCGACCGCAATGGGACCAGAGAAATCAGAGAGAGAATGGAAACAGCTGGAATAGAAAAGGAAGAAAAGAGAGACAAAGAAGGAACAAAAGAACACAGAAAGAGGAAAAAGAAAGCACATGATGTGCAGGTCTTCCTCGTGCGATTGACAGCGAAACAGCTGACCAAGAAATTCTTTGCTGTTATGTAACGTGAAATCTCATCTTCGTCGTCTAGAAGACCATTGTACTTCAGAGGCATCTCCGCTCTGTTCGTAACTGCACAGCCTGTGTCTTCTGGTCTGTCGACTACATTGGAATAATCATTGTAACTCAACATGTTTCAGACAAACGCTGATGGTACTGAAACGTGTAAAGTCCAATCCTTCGGAATGTTAAGGTGCAACGTGAATGTATTTCATGTTTATTTTGCTGAAGACTGTATCCCGATTTCCTCTCTCTCTCTGTCCTGGAGTTTGTTCCTCCCAGCAGACTCTCGCTAAAGTAGATCTAAGAGAAAGAGAGAGAGAGAGTGTGGGGGGGAGAGAAAGAGAGATCCAGCGCATACATAATTGCTTTGTCCTGGGAGACACTTTAGACTTTAGAAAGCTTTATTAATATTTCAAGACAACGACTATACGGCTATCAAACTGCACTGGGTGATTCAGCATGCAGAATCCAACCCTGCTTCAGTTTACCATCAATAACTCTAGCATCAAAGTCTGTAACCAATGGAAATGTCTAATTATTCGTGTTTTTTCCCCCGTCTAATCACAATTGTATATAAATAAAATTATACATAAGATTATACATTGAACAATGTAACCGAAACATGTAGTAAAACGTTGTATCAAATATGTAAATGATATTTTAATATCTTATGTATAATTTTATTTATATACAATTGTGATTAGACGGAAAAAAAACACGAATAATTAAATTTTAATTCACAATATGACGCTATTATATCAACTATAATGGAAATGTCGTAACATTTTATGGCAAATGAACAGATTTTATCGTAGATTATTCTACGGTATTATTTCAACTGCAATGTAATAGGAAGATGGACACTATCACATACTTTGTGTATGGATTTGTGTTCATATTCTGTTTCGAACGTGCACAGACAAGTTTTACAATGCAGTTGTAGTAGATGAAGCAACTTCGTAAATCTTAAACGGTGATAAATAATTGAATAAAATTTTTTTTGGATATTATCCATCGTCTAGTAAATATAGAACGTAAAACGACGTTTCGGAGATGGGACTCGTTTTACGTTTTATATTTACTAGACGATGGATAATATCCAAGAAAATTTTTATTCAATTGACTCTTCACCATCGTCAAGAAGTTTTAGATCTGGTGATAAATAAGATAAATAAAAGATGTTTATATAATTTGTATATGATTAGAGAACTCATAAGTACCAGATACCAAACAGTAAGTTTTTATTAACATGGACCCTGCAGTAATAGGTTTATTTGGATTCGTAGGAATGTTGTAGGAATTGAGGTTTTCACGGTGGTGAGTTTGAAGATGGTTGTCATCTGGGTTGTTGCGCTGTGTAGTCTGGTAGAAGTTTACCAACGTTTCTGAGGTCATTACTGTCTCCATCAGAGACAACAAGGACGTCTGAAACGTCGGTAAACTTCTACCAGATTACACGGCGCAACAACCCAGAAGACAGCCATCTTCAGTAGGCTATAGGTTATTTATGAGTGAACACGTACTTCGGCCATTATCATATTTTCTGTGAAGAATTGTGGTGCAAGAACTTGGTAAAACTGAAGAACTTGAATTGATTCTCCTCAGCAGTTCCCCTGAATCTTGTTCTGTCTTCTGAATGAGAGACACACACAAACGAGAGGGACAGCAAAGTTTCAAGTTTCCTGAAGACGTGATGACATGACGCAATGTGAATAGACTTTCTGCTGAGTTTCGTGAATCGTCTAAGTATTTTTATTTGAAAGTACGACGTTTCGGAAGTGGTTCTAATTTGGTCTTTAGGTGACCGGTGGTAGAGCCAAGACTTACTCTGATGGATCCCCTTGTCGAACTATTCTCAATCTTAAACGTAATGGAGACTAATAAATAGAACCAATTTCTGAAACGTCGTGGTTTTAAATGGAACGCTTAGGCGATCAATAAAAGCCAAGAAGAATGGTTTTGCACTGACAAAGACAGTTTTGTACATTAGCTACTGTTCTAATTATTATTCTTTAGAATGCTTTGAAATCAGTGGCTACTACAGAACGTCAGTTGTTTTCGGGAGATATCTTTTCTAACTTTCAGTCTGGGCTAAGATATGTCATGGTTTTCTCCAGATCACTTCATGTTCTCACCGATTCATTTTTCACAGTCATCCTAGAATGGAAAATAGTCATTAAAAACCAAAGAATTATTCAGATGTTTAACCGTAGATGTCATTTGTAGAAAATCTAGCAGCCCGTACTGAAGAAAAGGTCTAGAAATTTATCTTTCAGCAAAGAGTCGTATCAGATTACGGCAAAGAGTTTTGTGAATATGAAAATTGGCCTATGTAATGGTTTCCTTTTAGAATCCGGCACCGACAAACTGTTTCGTAGCAGCTTAGAGCGGCTTAAAATGAAGCAGAGCTTCAAGAAGAGACAAGGGAAGACAGTCTCTTGCCCCCTCAGACACACGCTAAGTAGGGCGTAAGTTTCCTTGAGTGCATAAAGGTCGTAAATGCTGTCGCTTACGTTAGATACATGAGTTTAAGCCTCCTCAGTTCCAGTGACGTAGCAGAGGTGAGAGGGTTGAAGGGTCTCTGCTGCTGAAAGACCGGCGGGGGGGGGGAGGTTTGCATGTAGCGGGGCTTAGTGCTGGTGATATGACGTGACTGATTTCCTGACCGGTTCAATGAGTGGCTTCATGAAGCAGAGACGTTCTGGAAAAGCTAACACTCGTTCGTCTAGTGAAGAATGTCCCAGGATTCTGCCATGCGTAAAATCAAACCCCGTTCGTCTATCCCGTGTGGCCCAGCCACTATGGATGGGGCATGTAGCACGCATGGGAGAGATGAAAAGTTCATACAGAATGTTGGTCTGACAACCTGAATAAATGAGAACATTAGAAAGAACAAGGCACAGATGGAGTATGAAATGTATGTTTCATCCATTTTAATATTATTCTTTTATCTATAGCTAGGTTCTACAAATTTTTGGTTTTATTTACATTTTCCGTCCAATATTTTGTATGAATTTTAATGTCTCGTGTGCGTGCTACATGCCCCGCCCATCGAAATCTTCTTGACTGGTTGATAAATTAAATAACTGGTTAAATGGATCACTGATCAGTTGACTGATTGTGGCCGATCATAGGTTACTGATTAAGTAACCAGGCAGATGTCTGACCAGTTAATAGGCTAATGTAAAAGTACACGTAGTTACTTACGTGCGCCTAAATACATGCACAAACACGTGAGAACATAATAGGCTACTTGTTGGCCCAGAGCAAAGTTATGATGACGCCGAAGAGAAGATTGTGAACGTGACATTGCAACAGAAGTAGAGTTCTGGTATAAATGTAATTGAATTACCTGTCACTGTTTGTGACTTTTGTGTGCTCTGACACCTAGGTAATTCATTGCACTGATGAAATCGACAGACCTGTTTGTGGTTAACATTTCCTTTCGATTTCTAGAAATGTATTATGCAAATCGCTTGATTTTTGTAGTAACAGTAATGAAGAATCTGATTGTAGTCGGATGCAGAAATCAGCAACACAGTGATTTGTTGTTACGAAGCAACAAGGATTTGTGTTTCGAGCAAAATAATCAGTCCGCTCTAACACAGGCCTGTTGAGGTAATCATTCAATTCCTGATTTGTGTGGCTTTTAATCTACATTTCTTATTTATGGTATTATCAGAGCAGATACTTTACAAGACGGTCACATAGAACTTTCACGATGTCTTTTCGAAAACGGTTTTTTGTCGATAAGATTGTCCTTAATATAAAAAAAGGGTGTCATAAAATTTTCAAAATCTCTTTAAAATTTTTTACTGAGACAGTATGACAAATATTAAGAAATACAAGAAAAAAATAATGCCTGACTTTATACGATATGATGTCTATAGTTTGGTTAAATTTGCAGTAATAAATATCTGCTCTATATTTGCAATAAATGAGCATAAATGTGAACAAAGTATGCAAATAACATGTTTATAAAACGTGTATTACAGAAGATCTTATTTCGACAAAGACACTATTTAAACAAAATAACTTGGTTACTTTATTTACTTGATACAATCAACGCAAAAGCCATGTCAAGTACGGAGCGACATTGACAAGAGGCCAGAATCGAACCAGAGCAGATGTGGGCTAAAATACATACACCTTTTTCGTCACTTCCGAAGACAATTATTTTTAAGGCGATGAATTCTGCAAAGCTGCAGCACTTAAGGACGATAATTAAATAGAAACCTATGGACTTCCATCCGCTAATAACTTAAAACTAATGCATTCTGAATTTGACAACGCTGGGTACGTAGTGCCATCTGTTAACCATTAAAAGGGCTGAAGCTATCAGTAAATGCATTCAAAGGATAAAAAAGAGGATTATAAATAATTGAGGGCAAGGACTGCTTCTTGTCTCACTGATTGCAAATGAAGATAGCCTAGCCTCGTAGAAAGACAGTGTAGCAAGGGTTAGTCGGCACAATGGACGGATGAAACTACTGTTGTCCAATTAGTGGCAGCTTGTTACTCGAAACATCGGCCGGAAGACGGGGAGTCGAGTCTTTGTGCCCGAGTGTAATCTTACCACGCATTTTGAACAAGAGACGAACGTTAAGGTTTTGCGAAGTCGCAGTAGGGACATGGATTGTATAGATCTCGGCGCAACATACATACAAGTGAGTGGGTGCATTTGAACTCCGACCTCAAGCATTCCCTGGAAGGAAGGTAGGAGGCTGTGTGGTGTGGCAAAAGGAAAATTACTTCCCCTACCGGGAATCGAAACCTGGTTGTCCAGCGCTCAGTCACTTCATATTTCTTATTTTCGTTGTATTGCTGATTAATTATATTTGTATTTATCGTCAGATACAACTATGTAGGCTTATAAAAAGTGACGCTCTAAAAATTGATTTAGGTCTACTTTTTCGACCACCATATTTCGTCTGTTGATGGGTGGGTTATGTAGCAGGCACGTAGAGAGGTGAAAATTCAAAGTGAGAAGATATGAAGGGAACAGATCACCTAGGAGTCAATGATAGGATAATATTAAAATGAATGTTAAATAAATAGTTTGTGTACTGATTAATCAGGATGAGGATGTGGTACAGTGGCTTATGAACACGAAAAGGAAATTCTTGGAATCGTAGATGACGGCAAATTCCTTGACCATCTGAGCGAATATCCGCTTCTTAAGAAGAACAATTCTGCACGGAGATAGTTTTTTTTGGATGTTTTTCGGGGATCATAAAGGTTTATTATTGTTGCAGTTTATTTCATGAGACGTTTACACGATTAAAGAGAAACCTTAGGTTAGAAAACGTTGTGATGTAAATCCCCTGAATATGTAGCGCGCCGAGTGGAGAGTAATTAGAACATTGCTTAGTGCTTTTATAAGCGGTTGATAGTTTAGGTGCCAAAATGTCACTTTACTTAGCTAGGATTCTTTTTGAAATCATTCTTCCTGTGGCCTCTTTTCAAATCTTGCACCAATTTATCGATTTTAATGGAATCTGAAATAAACCTTTTACCATTGGAGAAAACTTCAACATACTGCTTTGTAATTTCTCACAATGTTACAACATGACAGAAGCACGAATTTGTAAGATGCCACGTAACATAGGAACATAAAGTGATGTATGGTAACGTCTTCGAAATATATTAAGCTTTGTTAAGCTAATATTTTGTGGAACTGAAAACAGCATGGCGGCCATGCTTGATTTTTTTAAACTTTTAGTTTAGTGGCGATAACTAATTAATTACTGGTTCTAGGAGTGTAACATTTAATACGAAGGTATTCCTGTAACAAAAGAATATTTATGGAACATGCATATTACTCTGTATGCCTACTGTGGCATGAAGTTTAACTGTTGGCCGAAACAATCGCGAGTCAACCTAGTAGAGAGCAGAAAATTTGTAGGATTACGCTTAATTGTCTGCTCCTGAAATCAACCTGTTGTAGCTGACTCCATCTTTTTCTCGGGCGTCCAGAATCTCTTCGCGCTACTAGATTTTGTTTTCGTGTCTGCTTTGTTCTTCTGTTAAATTTGATTTGTCTTCGTCGTCTTAATTAGGCACATTTATTTCTGTTTAATTTGAGGTTTTCACAGCGGCGAGTATGAGGATTTCTGTCTTCTGGGCTGTTGCACTGTGTAGTCTGGTCGATGTTAACCAACGTTTCGGAGGTCATACTGCCTCCGTCATCAGGGCGATGAGGATTTATGTCTTCTGGGTTGTTGCACTGTGTAGTCTGGTCGATGTTAACCAACGTTTCGGAGGTCATACTGCCTCCGTCATCAGGGCGATGAGGATTTATGTCTTCTGGGTTGTTGCACTGTGTAGTCTGGTCGATGTTAACCAACGTTTCGGAGGTCATACTGCCTCCGTCATCAGGGCGATGAGGATTTATGTCTTCTGGGTTGTTGCACTGTGTAGTCTGGTCGATGTTAACCAACGTTTCGGAGGTCATACTGCCTCCGTCATCAGGGCGATGAGGATTTATGTCTTCTGGGTTGTTGCACTGTGTAGTCTGGTCGATGTTAACCAACGTTTCGGAGGTCATACTGCCTCCGTCATCAGGGCGATGAGGATTTATGTCTTCTGGGTTGTTGCACTGTGTAGTCTGGTCGATGTTAACCAACGTTTCGGAGGTCATACTGCCTCCGTCATCAGGGCGATGAGGATTTATGTCTTCTGGGTTGTTGCACTGTGTAGTCTGGTCGATGTTAACCAACGTTTCGGAGGTCATACTGCCTCCTTCATCAGGGATATTCATAACGCAACAACCCAGAAGACAGAAATCTTCAAATTTATTTCTCTTTTAATTAAATATATTTTCGTTGCGTCATTTGCTAATTTCATTAAAATGTAGTACCATCGCCAGTTCTTTATTCCTTAGTAAACGCATTTCGACCAATCAGTCACCCTTCCTCCCACTTTAACTTCGTGTTCATTTATATTTAACATCATTGCGTGTTTGCACATCTGTATCGGAAGACAGGGAATGTCCTAGGGTTGAAACGCGTTTGTGAAGGAATAAATAACTCGTGAAAATGTTGGTAATAATTGGACCTAACAGAAGGAATCCACGAAGAATCATTGATTGTAGCCTATAAGAACATAAAAGGATGGATTTAAGATTTAGACTGTTTTAGTGTTATTAAATTAGTTAAATATAGAAAAATGCAGTAAGGTGAACATGTATGTGGGGCTATAGACAGAAACTAATGCTAGTAAATAATAATAAAAGTAGTTGGTTGTTATTAAGAACACTGTCAAAGTGGAGTTTTATTCGCTATAATGTTATGTTATCTCATGAACTGAATGCGTAAAAGAACATATAGCATGGAGGAACATGTCTTTCAGAATATTTTATTTCCGAAATTAATTGTTGAATACTTATGTTGGAATTTGCCACTTGGAGATCTTTTAATAAGTTTTGAGAAATAGATTTATTTTGGTAGGTAATGGCCACATATAACGCAAACTTTATATGTAATTAAAGTCGTAGTTAATCGATATTCTTAAAACTATCGTATAAACTACTTGTGGATGACAAATTAAGGTCTAGGCCCTTAGCTTTAGTTTAAAACGCTTTTCAACATAGTAAATATTTAAGAAAGTCAAAGAAGATATACATTGATTGTTCTTTCCAGTGTGGTTACTTTGAAACAATGTTAGTTATTGAAAACATAAATTGAATTCCATCACTAATTGTGTTCATAATTTCTACTCTGCTTACTAGATAGCTTAATGTAATTCCGGTCGGAAGAATTATCGTCTGCAGGGTAGAGCTGATTTTATCTTAAATAATAGATTTATGTCAGCAACAAGTGAACATCAAGGCTAGTGTGATATATAAATTGTCAAGATAAGATAAAAGTTGTGAGTAGCTGTGCAACAGCCGATTAAATTTGTTAATTTCTATCATAACTTGAATTGAGTTCTGTCAGTGACAGTTAATTTTGTAATCGCTATCTCATTCAGTCGACCCTCCAGTGTTACCAATGCTGCTGTCTGGGTCATAGAAAATAAACTTGTTCTTGTATTTATGAGTAGGCGTCTGTACCTGAAATAAATTAAAGGTTAGACTAATGACGTATGAAAAATCACATATGGGCAGATCCAGTCCCGGGTAAAACTCATAAAACGTATACATTCCTATTGCTTATATTTCTAATCCTATTATATTTTTCGTCATATTTAGCAATGAAATACAATTTAACTACTTTGGGCTCGTGCTCCCATCGTATATGATCGAATAGCATTCGGATCACATTTATATTAGGCTTACTATTTACAACAATTATTTATTTTAATCCGTCTGATCACAATATAATTTTTATTTTAAAATTTCTTATAAATAAGATAATAAAATATCATTCATGTTCCATATCGATTGATCGATTTACATTTCGGAACATTTACACAACATGTTTCGGTTTTTATAAAACCATCATCAGGTGTAAAATATATCTAAGAACTTAAAACTCAATTATGATTTCTGTAGTTTTTTGGTGATGTTTCATTACGTTTGTTTTTCCATTTTTGGGCGAAGGTGTTGTTTTTCTTAAATGTTATTAGATGTACATATCGGCCAAAGATGTAGGAGTGAGTGTCCCGATATGTCCAGAAGTATTTACAATTATAAACACGATTCAATATTATTACTAAGGTATTTCATTAATATTGCATTTTATTAGAGAACTTATCAATAAATATTCTGGAGGTATTATATTTATCAGACAGGCGTGCTACCTCCATAATTGAAATTGTTGACAACAAGCCATTTTTCATGCAGACAGTAATTTTTAGATATTTTTATGGTATATCTCTGTATAAAATGCCATACGTCGATCACCAGTAGTCAATTAGTTTATCATTTTAAAACTAAAAGACAAATAAATATTTTGCATGGGAGCCGCGTTAATTTATTTTCTTAAAAAATTTGTCTTCACGAAATTTGCATGTTTTTTCGAAGGTGTGCTACCTTAGATAATATGTGGATCTTTTATACAGTGTTGCTCCCACATCAGTAAAAAGAGTATGAGGTTTAGGTTGTCTTCAGTGAGATAACGTTCATTCCAAGTTTCATAGAAATCGGTAGGATCAGAAGTGTCTTAGAGGGATAGTGTGAAGATATGAAAGTCATTTAACTGGCCCAGAAAGGAGCTAAATATGGCGAGATTTTATGAAAACGGTAAAGAATGCTGTGGTTTCATAAAAGCTCGGAATTTCATGACCACTGATGGCTTTTGAAGGATTAGCCTGTTCCTTGGTGTTTTTGTCATTATTTATGTTGCTTAGATATATGTATTTGCAGCAAGTTTAAAAGTTATTTTCCAAATACAATTTTGTGTAAAGAATATGACTTATGTAGTCCATAGACATTTAGTTTTTTTTTGAAAATTAGGATGAGAATCCCTTTTTAAAAGAAACTTTTGGAACTAAGGACTTACTCGTTATAAACTCATCACCAGTGCTAACATGCATTGTTAACTTCATCGAAAGACTAAAAACAATGGTAAATACGTTACACATCTTCAGTTTTTACATTCCAAAGACTAAACGTTTTCCAAAAATTATGGATTTCTCCTGTTCTTATAATAAATGGCGATTATTATCTTAAAACCTATTGATATTTGTAACAGATATGCTCTATGTGGTGTGAATTTTTTAAAGTTATTGGATGTAACTCGCATTTTAACCCTTTCAAGCCCAAATTTCATCTAAATAATGTTTAAAAATCCAGTTCATATCTCAAGGAAATCACAATGCTTCTCTATTACAAAGATCAGCTTCTTGTTACTGTTCAAGGAGATAATTGCTGTTTAATCTGAGGATCATACGATACTAATAAATACACTCTGTTAGTAAATTTCAGAATTATTGATTACAATAACAGGTAATACATATAATTATTACCGCGCTTTAAATAGTAAAGGGGTTAATCCTCTTCCGAAATTCCTTTCATTTATGAAATTTACTTTATACTGTGTTATAGGCCGGAAAAATTGTCATAGTTTGGCGTAATTTTTGTTGGTAAAATATCATTAGGTAGGTTCAAACAGAAATGTGGGCAGAATTGCAGAATTGGCCAAACATTTTTAAACAACGTGCTGAATAAACCACAAACGGCAAATACGTTCTATTTGTGTTGTTTTATGGGGATACGAAAAAGTCTTTGCCACGTAAATAGTACACTTTGCTGTAAGAAATATTAAATATCAGATTCAAATTCCAATTCTTTCCATGTGCAACCTTCTTATTGTTCCACTCTCACTGTCATTCGCTAATAAAATTTTTGCAAATGTTTGCGCTATACCTGGCAGTAACAGCCCAGTTCACTTTTCAGAAGAAAAGGGGTCTTTCAGAAATATTAACTATACCATTACGAATATTAAGCTACATCAGTTTAGCTGTCGTTGTTAGGCACATAAGAAATTATAGGACCTAGTTACTTTATAGAAAATATTTATTTTAGAACCAAGCTTATTAATCTTAAATGGACCGAAACGTTGTCATCTTAACTAGATAAGCAAAAATCATGCACAAATAGAAAAACTTAGGCTGTAAAATGAAGAACTGTTTAGTGTCGTCCCAGATATTATTTCAAGGAAGTTAGAAGATTAAACCGTTAACCCCTCTCTAAATAAGTTCTGGTTAATTTCATTATAACGATATTATCTAACGTCACGGCTTAGAGTACTTATAAAAATGTACAAATTCCCTGTGTTTATGCAAACTCGGATAAATCCTATTCTGAGCCAGTTTATTAAAACCCACACATAAACATCCTATTTGTAGATTCATTTGATATATCTAAGCCTCTCAACTAAACTTAAAACTCCGAATTGTTATATCTTGCCTTTAGTTTTAAACATTATAGGTTTGTAAGAATGTCTTATCTCTCCTATGCTACATGCCACGTTCTACGTTGTTTTAATTAAAGGTATATTATAAAGCTCCTCATTATGTAATATTCTACATCCTTACGTTACCTGAATGTGTTTAGATCCAAATATTCTCCACCGTAATTTGTTATTATACACACATAATTTATGTGTTTCTTTTAGAATAAATTTAAGTTTGGCACTTACACGAAAAATTGTACTTTTATTAACTTTTCAAGGCTTTTTTTTTACGAGACGAGAAGATACACTAATTCAACCGAATGGTTTTGCAATCATTACCCGAAATGAATGTGATATTGATTTCCTGAAGAAATTGTTATGTTTCTGTTGTTCCAAATTATAAGCCCTACACTTGGCCTATGTGTTTAGGAGCAGACTTGTATGATCTGAAGCTTTCACGGCGACTAAGTATAATAGATTCTTCTGTGGATACCAGCCGTGTAAGGTGGCTTAATGAAGAAAACACCAACGTTTCGAAAACCATCTTAGTCGTCTCGAAGAATGAGCAGACCACTTGTTTATCATGACGAAGGCACATTGGTTATCGTTAACGCCGGACGGGCTCTTACCTGGACAGCATGGCGGTGTCCGCGCACGGAT
>NW_019060203.1:136176-157274 GCF_000696155.1 Zootermopsis nevadensis
ATCAGGACGATGAGTATGAAGATTTCTGTCTTCTGGGTTGTTGCGCTGTGTAATCTGGTCGATGTTAACTAACCTTTCAGAGGTCATACTGCCTCCATCATCAGGGCGATGAGTATGAAGATTTCTGTCTTCTGGGTTGTTGCGCTGTGTAGTCTGGTCGATATTCATAGCCCTGATGACGGAGGCAGTATGACCTCTGAAACGTTGGTTAACATCGACCAGACTACACAGCGCAACAACCCAGAAGACGGAAATCTTCAAGGAGAGTAATTGTTCGATTCAGAATTTTTAACGACCATTTTTTAACTGTAGGGTTATAGGCTTATCACAATCTGTGGTGGTAGGCCTGTAATTTTGAATGATGTATTGAAAAGGGGGTGTAAGAAAGCGGTTGTAGCCTGTTTTATCGGTGGTGAGTGAGGAAAATTACGAAAACATCCGTCAGTACAGCCACTTCCACGTCTAGATTCAACATCAGATCTTGGACGTAGAAAGCAAAATAAGTTATAAACCATCACGCCTCAATATTCTGTAGTAGAAGCGGACTTTTACGAAATTATTATGAGTGTAATGAATTGTGTAACTAAACAATTCAATCGCATAAACGGAAGATTGACAAACACTGACTTATACAAACACCAAGTCCTTTATTTTGAAATTCACCCTTTAAAATTTTTTGTACACAATTGATCAAGGTTTCCCAGCAGAAAATAACCCCTTACTCCGCACTAAAGGCTTACTATAGAATTTCGTGTGAAGTACCCCGCCTCCATTTCACAAAGCTTCAAGAGGTGTTGGGCCCCCCACTATGTCAACCCCTACAGCTGTTTTCGTAATAAAATAATGACTTGTGTAACAATCACAAGCAGTGAACTGCATACAGCGCTCTGTATATCTGCTTATTTCAATAGTTATGTGGCGTGTCACCGCGTGAGAAAAGAACCAAGCCCCTTTGACTTGAGTGCTGGTACAGTAGTGTCTGTTAGAAAATTGTGTGTGTCGCTGTTACTCAGTGATTTCATTGGTTACGGGATAGGTATCCGTGGTTCGATTCCTTACAAGTAATAAATATCAGTCCATATAGGTTTATTACAACATGAAAGTATATTTCAGCAGTTTGTTAGTAGGCCCATGGATTACCTTTATATTTTAGTTTGTAACAAGAAAATAAATTGTGTAGTTACACCTTTCCAGATAAAATTATTTTAAGACTATTTATTTTATTTATTTAGTGTTCTGTCTGACGACAGGTCCACATGAACAGGATCCTTCCATCCTTTTCTCGGACTGGGACCTGTTCATATACGTTCTTGGCAGATGATCCAGAAGTGGTTTGCCATTGCCTTCTTCTGTGTGTGAATGGAGTAATTGTTGGGATGCCACGGAGAAACCGGGGAAGCCCCCGGAGGAAAACTCCGTGTTGCCTAGACCACGGCCTTCCCCAACACAAGTTATAAATTCGAGCACCGCGAGGAATCGAACCCGAGACCCCAGACTAGGTTTCCCAAATTCTGAAGTGGAATTTCTGTACAAACTACCACCCTAAATTGTAGTTGAAATTATGTAAACGAGGCTCTAAATATTTGTCAGAATTTAAATTAAATAACAAACCATTTAAATAATTACTTAAACACGTGTGATTTGAGGTTTTCACATCAGTGAGTATGAAGATTTCTGTCTTCTGGGTTGTTGCGCTGTGTAGTCTGGTCGATGTTAACCAACGTTTCAGAGGTCATACTGCCTCCATCATCAGGGCGATGAGTATGAAGATTTCTGTCTTCTGGGTTTTACGCCGTGTAGTATGGTCGATGAATCGCCCTGATTATGGAGGCAGTATGACCTCTGATACGTTGGTAAACATAGACCATACTACATGGCGCAACAATCCAGAATCAGAAATCTTCAATTACTTAAACAGTTTATTTATACCTTAAAGAAGCTTGTAAAATAGTTACGACTATTCTATAAACGCGTCTTAACCCTTGCAACACAAGTTCAAAAGAGACAAACTGTGAAGTAGCTACTTCTTGTAAGTATTGAACGAAAACATTAATTTCGGAACGGAGTTCATTCGTGTGTTGGCCTATTATGTAGTTCTAACAGCTTTGATAGCTTTAAAGTCAACGAAGTGAGATTTCTATTGTTGAAACGAACTTCTAGTTTCAAAAGGAATGAAATAATAATATTTCGGTCTCAGCAGGAGAGGAACGGGGCGTGACAAGTCAGTGTGCAGCTAGAACTTTTGTATGCGTCGTATAACCTACTACATGTTGTGTTAGAAATGCAGTCTCCTCTTCAATTTACAGGCGCAACGCAGAAATGTTTTTTTTTGTGCAGGGAAATTAATTTCTGCTTATGTATTGTAATTTATAACTTGTGTTGGGCAAGGCCGTAGTCTAGGGAACACGGAGTTTTCCTCCGGGAGCTTCCCCGGTTTCTCCGTGGCATCCCAACAATTACTCCATTCACACACAGAAGAAGGCAATGGCAAACCACTTCTGGATCATCTGCCAAGAACGTATATGAACAGGTCCCAGTCCGAGAAAAGGATGGAAGGATCCTGTTCGTATGGACCTGTCGTCAGACAGAACACTAAATAAAATAAATAAATAAAATTGTAATGTGTGCGAGGGCGAATGATAATTTGCAGGGTTTCAAAGGACTCAGTAGCCTGTGCATGTTTCTGTCAGTCCGTCCGTCTCGTGACTGGACTACGTACATAAGATAAGATATTTGCGTGATACTCGATGTGAACGAATATCATTCGATTGGAAAATTCCTGTGATTAATTCTGCTAAATTGGCGACCGTGAAAACTTGTGAGTTGGAGCATCACCAGCAGCATTCTGTGTAGCGGCGTCTGGTTTTGTATGGGAAGACATAAAATGTTATTAAATTATTGTTTTAGAAAACAGAAAATAACTATATATAAATCACGCGAATTATTTTCGTTAGGTAATGCGTAGGATTTAATAAAGCATTTTATATAAGATAGTATAATTGCGTCATATTGTGAATCAAATATTAAATTAATTATTCGGTTTTTGTCCGTCTAATCACAATTATATTTAAAATTTACAAATAAGATAATTAAAATATCATTTTATGTTCCACATCGAATAATCGATTTACATTTGGAACATTTTTTTCGTAAATTTTTTTTAAAATATAATTGTGATTAGACGGACAAAAACCTAATAATTAATTTAAAGCATTTTACATTCACGTTCTCACATTTTTAAGAAGAACTATTAGTGTAAGCATTTTTCAAGGCCACGAAATTGCTACACGCTACCTTCTGGACGTGTAAGTCAAAGGTGCAGCGTTGCTACTTTTTCTATTCCGCGAGTTCTGGACGATTTTCATTCGCCGGGTTCCGCTGTTCGTGTTGCAACGGTGTAAGAATTTGCTGTGGCCTCGAAGCATGCAATTTTGTGACGGATACTATAAGTTGGTCTGCTTGTAGCCTAGAACGAGTATATTATTGAGTATCGGTAAAGTACTGAGCCTAATGGCCCAATTCAACATTGCCCCCGTTCTTAAGCACCGCATCACGAGGGCGTGTGGCTAATAAAGGTCCATATTCAAGCATTCATAAGTTTAACACGAGATGTCACGAGAGGTCGGCTTCACGCTCCGGCCACTCTCGATGATTTACGTACTTGATAGGACGCAATGTGGGCCTCTGATCAGATCCGTATTTCTCATAACTAGTCATTCTAAATACATTATATATGATCACCAGCAGACGTTAAATAACTAAGTTACTGATAATTAATTGATAACATAACGTTTACAGTCAAGCATAACTTTGTATTTGTTTATAGCCAAAATACTGAAACTATAATTTACATTATTCGTGTTTTTTTCCGTCTAATCACAATTGTATATAAATAAAATTATACATAAGATATTAAAATATCATTTACATATTTAGTACAACTTTTTACTACATGTTTCGGTTACATTGAACCATCTTCAGGTGTAAAGTTAAAAGTTAAAAATTATAATCTTATAAACTAAAACTTAATTACTGTTGTTGTGTAACTTCTGATGATGTTTACTGTATAATTTTATTTATATACAATTGTGATTAGACGTGAAAAAAACACGAATAATTAAATTTTAATTCACAATATGACGCAATTATATCAACTTGTATTTTACATTTTAAAGTGCATTTAAATAGTTAAAATATCCTGTATATAATAGTTCGGGATGCTTCGGCGTTAATTTTGCCATCTTCAAGGAGCACATTTAATCGTTAAATTTATATGAAACAGCATAATTAGCTTAACTTGACCAATAAAGTTTGCTATAATTTAAAATTATTGTTTGTATTTCTGTCAACTACTGATTTTATGTCTAGGATTCTTGTCGTAAATTGTCTTGATTTTATTTTCTTAATTTTTAGTTTTGCGCGCTTTGTGTTTTTGTATCTTGTGTTTGCTGTTTATCGATGTATCGTGCGACCTTGTCCCAGTCTCGTGTTTCGTGTTTGCTGTCTGGTGATGAGTTACTCTGTTTTATCACCCGTGATCCTACATTAATATATTCACCACGTACAAGATTTACACAATACGTTAACGTACAGCGAACAGGAAATAGACATACACAAACTATAGAGGAATACAGCACAAAGTAGAAAAGGGGAATAAAGTAAAAATTGAAGACAGAAAATAGGAATCCAGATGGAACAACAGTAGTAAACAAGACTTTACAATTCATGATTTTAAACAATAGCGTGTTTAGTGCTTTAAATTAAGTTTTATGCAGTTTCATTGTAATTTGAAGATGAACGTAAAGTTTTAGTGTTAGCCCCTAATAGCTTAGATGTTGATGTTGCCACCTGAACATGATCAAATTGATCATGAAAGATGCTACTCTGATTATGAAATCATTTGTTTACATTCGTTAAATGCAATTATAAACAAGATGGAACAACTTTCTGATCATAGCTATAAGATAGGATCTTAAGTGATTAACTTGCATTCAGTGGTAATGAACTCGTCTGCTAAAAATGTTGTCTAACATACTGACGTAGCTAGGTTCAATGCACAGCCTCCTTCCAGTTCATTATTAGGCGTATTAACCACTCTACAGTGACTCACTTTGCGGTTAATCATTGCAATTAAATAACCTAAGATTCATTAATGAAAAGTTACAGTAATCTGTATATAAGTTTGAGGTTTTCACGGTGGTGAGTCTTTTAGGTTGTTGCGCCATGAGTCTGGTAGAAGCAAGGACCTCTGAAACGTCGGTAAACTTCTACCAGACTCACGGTGCAACAACCCAGAAGACAGCCATCTTCTTACAGTAGTCTGCTAGGTTGGAGACTGTGGTTTGTAGACAGGAAGCACCAAACTTCGTTCATATCTGATCCGTTTCGAACTCGACCTATCATAAAACCACGACAGTCTATTAATCCATAGTTTTACTGAAATAGTAGAGGACTAAGTAGGATGGACTAACACGAGTAATGTAAAGGAATGTTGTTGCAATGAAATAAGTCGGAGTAACGATCAAATACAATAAGACCTCTGATTTTATTTTGTTACCTGAAAGTTGCCACTGTCTTCCTTCCTCGAAGTAATGTTTCCTGAGGAAAATTTGTTTAATTAGGGGATGATAAAGAGCTAGAAGGAGGCTGTTATGAAGATTTTAAACTAGTTATTCCCGGGAGGAATGAGTGATTCATTCGTATGATGTCTGTGTGACCAAATTATCGAAATATCAGTTTCTCTATGGGGACCTCCTGCATTAACGTAGACTTTGTTTACATTCCATAAAGAAACCACTTAAATCTAACATGCAATATGCTACTTAAAACCCTCTATTTTACTAAATCTCTTTCATGAAACACGATCCTAGAACCGATTAAGAGGTAAAAATGATTCTTCTGTAACTCGATTCATTTTGTTGTTGAGACTTGTTACTTATATTAGCCTGAATTCAGTCTATTGTCTAGTAGGTACATATAGTTTACAAGGGTCGGCCATTTTCCAGTTCGTTTCATTCAGTGAACATAGCGATCCCCTCAACTCATTCCACGAGCCTTCATCTAGCTCAACATAGGCCTAACGACTGTCCTTTGTTGTACGCTTTTCTTCTTTCAGTTGTCGAGGGAAACTGTGGAAACAATAGACAGTAGACAAGCGGCCGCGAAATGGGAAACATGTCTACTGCCACTGTTCATGTGGCCTTTCATTTTCCACTTCTCTTTCATGACTCAGTAATGGACTAATGTAAGAGAAGATTAAGTTGTGTAAGAGTTGTAAGTGTAATTAAATTATACATAATGTGCAATTGTTACACAAGTATCAGACACAAAGTGTTTTAAATTTGCAAACATAAACCGAAATAATGAGACAGAGAAGAAATCTGTGTTATTGCCTTGGATAAAATATTCTCTTCGTGTTTCAGAAGGAAGTTTCCTAAATCCATTATATGGTAATAAGTTTCATGATCTACTAAATATTTCTCAAATGAAATATGGTTTAGAAAAAAATATAATTTTACAGGAAAAATATTCTCATCAGGAGATTGCAAGTAAAATCAAATGTGATATTACCTCTAATAAAAGTAATTGATATTTTAATCAGGTAAATGAACTGAAACAAAGATCTAAGACAAAACAAATCTCTGATCTTTTTGCAGCTAATCGTGAAAATTCTATTATAAAAAAAATTAAATCTGCTTAAAACATCATTTCATTAATGATGTGTAAGAAAAAGAGAAGAAGTGAGGAGAATAATTGAGAAAATAATGTAGGTATTAATAAGTTTTATAATTTTTACTCTCCATTACTGGTGTCATCAAATCAAGGACGGTGAAATGGGAAATAAAGAAAAGCTGTCCCTCCGCACACCATTCAGGCGCTTGGGGGAAAGGCGGAATAGTTCCTAGCCATTCGTAACCTCGAAACTAGATAGGGGTGAATGGTCGGCATCACGCCCCGGCCGGAACATAAAAAAATTAGTTGGAAATCCGGAGCTGAACTCTCTCAGGATGGAGTCTGTTGAAGGACGTATGTAAACATGGTTAGGCATATTAGAGTACTCTAATGACGGCATAACACGTCTTGACAACTGAGTATTCTTAGTCGCTCTCTCACGTGACATTTTAAAGTTTCTTTCGCATTAAACGAAAATTTATTAAATTTATTATTGGCAGGTACTTTTCAGCCTTATTTTGTAATTTAAGGCCTATGTAGTGATTTCATTGTTAATCTGTTACTGCCTTGTTATTTTTCATATGTACTTAGATCGTTTTTTTGTGATAACATTAATAAACCTAAAATTTTGTTTGCCATTTATTTTTCGTTCCAAAAGTGTCGTTTTTCCGTTATGTTGCCCGAATTTTGATTTTATCAGAAACGATATTGTGTCAATAAAACGTCGAAGTATGAAGAATTAAGATATCCGTCTTCTGGGTTGTTGCGCTGTGTAGTCTTGTCGATGTTAACCAACGTTTCAGAGGTCATACTGCCTCCGTCATCAGGGCGGTGAGTATGAAGATTTCTGTCTTCTGGGTTGTTGCGCTGTGTAGTCTTGTCGATGTTAACCAACGTTTCAGAGGTCATACTGCCTCCGTCATCAGGGCGGTGAGTATGAAGAATTAGTTAATATGATATTTTACGTACTCACACACACACACACACACACACAATTACAACATAAACAGCCCCGTATTTAAGTGAACGTTTCAGTGTACTGCCAAGTTGAAAAACACTTAGTTAATGCAAATCTTCAGTTGTTTGTAGAATATAGTATTTAAAGTCCCCGAAAGTAACAAATGGGCTGTGTCTGTAAAGATATTGACTAGCGTACGCATTGAACAGGTAAGACTCTGTGGCCTTAAATAACATTGCCCACTATTTTGTTGGGTTACAAAGTCTGGCTGATGAAAAACATTTAAGAGAGTGGATTAGGAGGCATTTAGTTTATTATGAAGAAGTGGCAAGAAGCGACTTACCTGGGTCCTTGTTGTGTTGTTATTGTCCTCAAGTACCAACAACACTCGTTTTTATTTCGCTCGCACGTCACAATGTTGAGGGTCCCTCCTTAAGAGAAGAGTGGGATTAGAGGATTGAGGGTTCTGAGTCTAAAACCCTACTTTACGCTTCTCTTTTTGAAACATCGTGCATTGTGTAACACAGCAGACAGCATTGACCAGGGACAGGGACAAATAGACCAAATAAAAGGGTAAACAATCTAAGACTAAACAATATGTAATGAATATGAACTGACTGTACTTAACAGGGTTGTATTGTTATGAGTACAGAGGGGTTAAGGTTTCAAATATATGGGGCGACAAAAGAAACGAGAACTTTTATGAAGAACTTAAGACGCCTACTTTTATTCAAATTATTCATTGCATATGGCAAAGCTACCAGGAACAGGAGCTCTATAAAACTAAGTTGCCAGATTTTGAATATACTGTACGCTATTGAAGATTTCCATACATTAAATTTATCATATATCTTAAGTCAAAGTGTTGTATTGTCGTCATGTTTGTAATTTTTAATATATAATCAAGGACATCATATAAGTTTTATGTTTATGATATATCTTGATGTAAAGTTTAGCTGATATGGTTAATTAGTTATTGCCATTTTACCGGAAGATAAATAAATATACGAGGTGCGATCGAAAAGTTTCCAGACTGCGTGTATAAACACCCGTACACTTATCTCAGGTATTAAATTCATACATCACCCTCGAAGTAGTTCCCCTGGGAGTGAACACAACGATCCCAGCGCCGTTGCCAAGCCTGGAAGCATCCCAGAATCGCAGATGGTGCTTGACAGGCTGACAAAGAAAGATTTCCAGGGATGCTTCCAGGCTTGGCAGCGGCGCTGGGATCGTTGTGTTCACTCCCAGGGGAACTACTTCGAGGGTGATGGATGAATTTAATACCTGAGATAAGTGTACGGGTTTTTATACGCGCAGTCTGGAAACCTTTCGATCGCACCTCGTAGTTAGTGTTCAGTTTTGAACAAGCAAAATGGTCCAAAAAAAATAAAAATAAAGACTATCAGTTAAGCAAGACACTCTTTGGTATCGCACGATTCTGATCGGTATCAATCACCATACGTGTTACGTGCGGAACGAATGTCAATCTATTCGCTTTAATTACCGTAAGTGAAATGTATAATTCACAACGTCCTACGATATGGTAGTAAAAAATGACACATAAATGTCAGTTACAAGCATTAATAACACGTCTGTAAAAAAATCTACGTTTGTTCAGTAGCACGTCCTCACAGAACCACCTTGAACTACAGATGACAGCTGTAAAGCGACGCAGTGTTCATAACTTTTGAGAAGTTGCATTTGTTTATGGATTTAATGTTTATTTATTGCAGACAGATATCAATATTCGTCTCTTACATCTCATACATACATAAAATTTCAATTCCATGGATCCAAAAGTTAGTCAAACTGACTATAGGATGTGGAATGAATCAAAAAACACAAAATTAAGTAAGTTTCGAAAAGCGATGAAGTTTTAGGATGAAAATATTAAAACGTTACATCAAATCCATTGCTATACAACAGACGAGTACAACAACCCCTAAAAGGATTGCAAGTCCTACCTTCTATCCAAAATAGTTCTGATACTGGATTATAGACTGTTTAAGATTTTGACTTGTAGACCAGGGTTCACCACTGACTGAGAAAATAAATTAAAAAGGGCATTGTTTAAATTTCCACTGCCAACAGAACGTTAAAAATATCCATATGTTTTTTTTTTTTCTACAGACACATAACTCAAGAAAACAAATATGTGTCTTCTATCCAAGGAGATGATATCAACACCTGAAAAGAAAATTGTTATTTCCAATTTGAATATCACGCAAATCACACATTAAAATACAGACATGGCTTTTACCTGAAGAAATAATACGAACTAAATTTTTGGAAAAGTTATGAAACTCATTAACTCGAGATAAGAACTCTGAATGAAATTCAATGAATTTTGATTAAGTAGACTTACATCGCTCTTTCTGTAACGGTAGAGATACCTCATTCATATTCAACGGTGTGACGTCACGTGATTATAACCTCTACTGCGACTACGAGCCCATGTTCAGATGACAGAGTAGTACTAACAAAAAATAATGTAACAAAGAATACAAAACTAAAAAAAAAATAAAAAAATACAAGGATGAAGCTCTTAGAGCCACCCACCCACTCACACTACTAACGAAGGCATCGTAACAGGTCTTGCAGTGTTTCAAATTAAGGTTTCGAAATCGTGCTTAACAGTTCCACATGTTTGCTTTAAAACCTACGGAAAATGGTAGACCTCAGCTACATACAACATTCCCATAAAGTTACGTAAGAAACTATAAACATTACTATAGGCATAATTCTTCTACATGAGAGAAAAGTCTGTCTCCCAGAATCCTCAGTCAGGATAGTCGGTCTCCGGGACGAGATTTAAACCCGAGAACTCCCGAACACGAAGCTGGCGTACTAATCACTAGGTCGCAACGTTCGTTTGGTTTCTTCCCCTATTAAGTAAGCATCGTGCCATGACAACTTATGGGGGAACGAAGATACTCCATGTACTTTAATCTCGGCACTATATATACAAAATATTGGCTCCCTTCACGCTCTGAGCGCTTTACCCAAAGCGAAAGAACCCAGGTATCCACCGGATAGGAAGCTGTGTGAGTACCAGAAGCGATTTGGTCTGGTGACGAAGAGAAAAGGCTTTGGATTTTCTCAGGTTAGGTTAGGTTAAGTTAGGTTAGGTTAGGTTCTGTTGGGTTGTTATGTTAGACCAGCTGAGCGACTATTAGCTTTTCAAGAAATTTGTTTCATGGATTTGTCGATCGACAGACAATCCGTTGAAAGACATTGGCATGGTGATATTTAAACAAGTTAAACTTGTAAACATATATACATTTTTCTGGTAAGACTCTAACAACCCGGTCAGTCAGTACATCCTCAAGAACGAAAGGATCGTCTTCCGTCCGTTTTCTTGGAACACTAACGATGAACTCCATCGCTTCTAATGGCAGGGTGTTTTCCATTAGAAAAACTCACGGTTAGCAACATGTTTATCTGTGATACCTGGTGACAGGCGGGTCCAGAGGACAATACAAGTAATGCAAGGAAGGTGCTACAAAACTATCATCTCTCTAGAAATATTCAAGCACACAGCAAGGGACAAATCAGAACAGAATCATGTTGAGGGCCCGCCAGAAATCTAGACATGACTTGTTACGTGTTTCATTTCAGGAACAGACTAAATTGCTTCATCAATTTTTATTACTAATATTAATACTATTACTTTTCATATTGTACAACAAACATCCATACAATCATGTTTTGAACAAATTCAGACACCTGTTAAAGTGAAGTTACTACACAAGATCACGTTAAGTCTAGGGTTGAAGATTTCCGTCTTCTGGGTTGTTGCGCTGTCTAGTCTGGTCGATGTTAACCAACGTTTCAGAGGTCATACTGCCTCCATCATCAGGGCGATGAAGATTTCTGTCTTCTGGGTTGTTGCGCCATGTAGTCTGGTAGATGTTAACCTCTTGTAGCGTTGCACCATTTTACATAGCACAGCAATATGGCATCAAGAAAAAAATGTTATATTTTTGAAAGCTTTTTTCACAAGAATTTTCAGGCCCGTGTATTAAATATCACGAGTTCTGCTTGCACATCAGAGTTCTCCCAGCTGCTATGGCGGTGTTATTGTTGGCAGAAATATAAAAGGTAGGTACGGAGGCAAAATGGGAAAGGAAAGACCGAAAGAAGAAGCCTGGCGATGGAACAGTCGTCATGTGCGTTGAATTCTGTCTCCGAGATGAGACTGATCCAGTACGACTGGTATTCTAACCCTGGTAGGTTCAAGAATATTTCTCTTTGCCTATCTGCAGGACCCATCACCATATTATAAAACAGAAAAGTAACAGTGGGCCTAGAATGCGTGGATATTTACTTTTAACTCTCTTTAAGGTATCATAAAGTAGTGTCTAGGAGTATGGCCGAATTTGTCTCGTGTTTTAATGGACGACTCTGCATCAGTTTCTTTTGATTATGTGTCGTAATGTGAAACTTGACGTGATTATGTGCGTCAACTTCGAATCTGTGTCGTGAGAAGCAGGAAGTGACCTATATCAACTCTTCGATTTCAGCGCTGGTTCGCTTAAGACGCAGAAAAAATCCATTATATATTTCTTTTCTTAATACTTTAATTAACTTGGGTCTTCTTCGAATTCATTTGTTCAGAAGTGAAACGTATTTCTCTCCACCGCGGTACAACGCTGGCACGTAATACATTTTTGATCGCCCTGATGACTGAGGCAGTATGACCTCTGAAACGTTGGTAAACATCGACCAGACTACACAGCGCAACAACCCAGAAGACAGAAATCTTCATACTCTGATGACGGAGGCAGTATGAAATCTGAAAAGTTGGTAAACATCGACCAGACTACACAGCGCAACAACCCAGAAGGCAGAAATCTTCAACGTCCTGATGACGGAGGCAGTATGACCTCCGAAACGTTGTTAACATCGACCATACTACACGGCGCAACAACCCAGAAGACAGAATTCTTCATATTCACCGCTGTGAAAACCTCAAATCATACATAATACATTTTTAACCATCGATCTAACCGATGATTATAAGGGTTATGGTATACCGCAAGAAATGTAAACTCGCGAAAGAACACGCTAGAAAATTCTGTGTAGGCATACTCTAAAGTGGAGTATACCTTTCCACTCTTGTTTGAAAGAATATATGGGGACCAACAGACATTTTTGCTGATACCGCGATTTTCTTAGTGTGGAGTGTATTGTTGTTGCCTGCACAAACGCACGACGGGGGGCGGGCATCGGGAACTTTGTAGTTCCTGTCCTGAGTGGGAATTAGCTACAGTGAAGATCAGCCATGCTCTGAATTGTAGCACAGTGCGTGCAAGTAAGGCGCAGGAATTGGAAATGTACGCTCCAGTTCCCTTCATTTATTTCTTTTTCTATCTCCTTTTCACCATTCCTTCGTTCTTTCCTCTTTCTTCTACTTTTTTCCAGCAGTCCATTATGTTAGAATATTCAGCACGTGTTTTGTCGACGTCCATTTGTGATAGGAATATCCCTTCTAAAATTCTCAAATTATTCTAGAATAAAAATTATAATAACAGAAAACAAGTAGTGTTTAAGCAAACTATTTTCCGTTTAAATGACAGGTTACTTAGGTTTACAGGTTAAACATTTTGAATTTATTACAGATGACATAAAATAGTTTAACATTATCTGATAAGCTTGGAATCGGATAAACTTTCCGATAAAGGATGGTTTCCGTTTAATCCAAATTCCGTCCTAGATAAATTTTAACGTGTTAATCATTTACACTGTTGGTAAGTACTTTTTATCGTATTTCTCTAGGTAGATGATTGTTTCAACTGCGTTTGTATAGATTAATTTATTTGCTTTGAGTGGTTTATAAAGTGTGCACTGGTGTTTATTATTTGGTTTACAGTGTTTATCCTATCAACAAATTTTGCCTCTAGCAACGATGTAATTAACTGACGAACATTGGAAACTATGACGAACGAGAACATAGCTACAGTAACCTTGGATCGAATCCTCAATAATTATACTAATTGCTGCTCTAAAACGCGTGAAATTTCGAGCAGAATTCTAGCTAATAGACGACTCATAAATCTTGTTGTGATTTCTGGAACTTGGTTTGTAGACAGAAGTACAAGATCGATATAACCAGATTATCACAGTTTTACATTCGTAATTGATACTTAAGTTACTTAATAATGCTGTATCAATTTCAGGCTTTACTTAGCATCTATAGAGATGCGATAATAATGTCGCAGTGCAGGATAAAAGACACGGTAGTGGCCTATTTCAATCATTAATTCCTATGAAACAACTGGAGAAAACCACAAACATATTCTAGATTAGAGAAATAAGAAAAAGAAACAGAAGGAGTAAAAATGTGTAGCCTGCTAGTTTTTACTATTAGGCTGCAAACGCTTAGGCCTGAGAACTGCAATGTCGATGGATGGATTTGTAAAAGTTACAGCTTTCTCTGTAGAGATTTGTTTACTCCGATATAACACGTTTAAAGAAACACTAGATGATTATAGTAGTCCTAAAATAAGGTATTTTTTTATGAATAGAATTACTGAACATCAAAACTCACGGTAAAAATAGTTATCGTTTTGCTATGAAGAGTTATAGTAAAAGTTGATGTTAACGGGCGAGAATTCTGATCATGGAAGAAAGCTATGGAATTAATGACTTTAAATCACTTGGTCATAATAATTACCAGTGCGCCATGAAGAGATATTAAACATTAACGGAAATGGAATATAGGTTACTGATTGTAGTGCTAATGGATGCGCTTATTGAAGATTAAAATACGTGGTACAAATAGTTGCCACTGTGCCATACATTTATAGGAAGCACTGATGTAAGCAGACGAATTTAATGATCATGAAAGTAAGCATTGGTGTTAATGGATACGCTTACTGAACACAAAGGTACATAGTACAAATAGCTGCTACTGTGTTATAAGAGGTACAGAAGCCAGTGGTGTTGTAGGAGATCCATCTCAAGCGCTCACAGAATCACTCAAGGTGCTGTTACTTTTTGAGGCCTGCGGTCAATGACATGTCAGATGTTTACAAGTGGCCCCGCAGCGATTACGGTACAAAGGTGTTGTCATAGCAACAGCCCCTTTTTTTCAAAATGAAGCAAATTAAAGGATCAGTTCTTGAGTGTACTTCAAGCGTGAGGACTTAACACTCAAGCTCTTTTCCTTGCTTAAGCTTCTCAGTCAAGCGAACGTAAGAAAATATATACTCTGTTCTATGTAACTTACTGTCTTTCGACTCTAATACTGCGTTCGCGATGTGGAAAGAAAGAAAACATGTGCCGAGCATGTAGCGATAAAATGGTAATAAGAAATGACTGGAATTGATTGGAACATAGGCCTTTCATCTTACGGCCAGTGTTCATTTTAGTTAGTTTACGAAATCATAAATTCAGAAAATAAAATACGATGTTAAAATTGAGATAACTCTGTACTGTATAGGCCTATTATGTAATTAACTCAATCCTGGGGCAGTAAAAATATATAGACTTCCATGGAAAACCTAAGACTCATGTTTGGTGCTGATAATATCTCGCATTTTATGAAACAGAACGACTTAGGTTCTATGCATCTGTAAATAGTATGTATTTCTTAGGTGTACTGTTGGTTAATCTTGTAATCAGTCGATTAGTATCCGCAAGAATTGAGCACAGAGAACTACAAAGAATTTATTTCGGATATGGGTACTTACTCCGAACTGGACTCTCCTATACACGTTCCAGCTGTATTTACAAAATTTCATGGCAACTTTCATACCGAGTAGGTTGGTACGTACTGGGTTCGAATCCCGGACATGTTATCGGCTATACTAACTAAGGTTTCTCATGGTTTTCCTTTGCCTTTCCAATCAGATGCTCTAATAGTGCTTTGAAGTTGTTGCCAAGTCATCATTCATGATCACCTTTCCGTCTCATTCGATGGAACGTGGATAACATTGAAACAGCGTTGTGAAATAACCTAAGAGTCGAGTCAAGGAAATCTCATCGGGATTGTGGAACATGCAAAGTAGAAATCACTGTTTCAGTTTATATAGACGAACGTTAAAATGCGTCTTCTCTGGAAATATTTAAGCATTTGGACTGTAATAAAAACGAAGCTAGAATGTGTGGGGGGGGGGGGGGGGGGAGAGAGAGAAGGCAATTTTCCTCTAGGTTACTCTTTTGTAAAGCAAGGATATTATTTTCTTTACCAATCACCAGAGTTATATTTTGAATAAGAAGGAGAGAGGAATTAAGAAGAAAACGTAACGAAAAGGATTCTTTTATGGATTAAATTGGGCAGATATAAGGAACATTCAGGAAAGCGAGGACTGAGAAGAAGACTGATGCACCTAACCGACGATCTGAAACAAGGAAAGAAGATGAAGTTCCAGGAATTAAAACGAGAAGCTGAGAATGGGAAAAACTGGAGAGATCTTTTTGGGCAGAGCAATGGACCTGTCGTAAGACAGAACACTGAATAATAATAAAGGAACATCCTAGTTGATACGAGCAGTCTTTTGGTTTAGTTCGCCTCTTAGACGTTTAAAGAGAATGTCGCTGTGAAGTAGTTGGTATTTCTGCTTCGCATTGTACTTTTGGTTTCAAATTTAGCCTCCAAGACCGGATAAATTGAGGTGTTTCAGAAGGTTATGTCAGTCACACCATCGAAACGTCCGGACAGCTGCCTAAAATTATGTTGCGGTTGCTTCGCTGTTTATCATTAAAAGTTAAGTATTCACATTTTATCCTATTATTCGACTTTGTTTAACTAGTGTCGATAAAAGAGCGTTGTTAAATACACTAAGAAGATAGGGCGACGTAAACAAAGACCTCGGGGAAATATTTGGAACCAAGATTAGAAATGAAATAAATTGCAAATTTAAAGGAACTTGGAGATTTATACTCCTAGTATGTTTATTATTATTATTCAGTGTTCTGTCTTACGACAGGTCCATTGCTGTGCCCAAAAAGAGCTCTCCAGTTTTCCCTATTCTCGGCTTCTAAGTTTTAATTCCTGGAACGTCATCTTCTTTCCTTGTTTAAGATCGTCGGTTAGCTGTATCAGTCTTCTTCCCAGTCCTCGCTTTCCTTCAACCTGGCCTTCGGTGATATCACTCAGTAATCCATTCCTTCTAGTATGTTTATAAAAGATAAATTCTCTAAGCTACGATGAGCAGGACATACAGTTGGGACGAGAGAAACAAGAAATGTATACATATTTTAGGTGGGAAACTATTAGACAGTTCCCACATCGAAGAACCAGAATGTGAAGAAATATGAAGAAATGGGTGGATAAAACTGGCTGAGGATCGTGTCCAATGGCGGGATTTGGTATTAACAGTGTCCAACATTCGGACGCTGCTGTCAGAGAGTGTGCTTGTAAGTCAATCAATCTAATCAATCGGACTGATGGAAAAAATTCGAAAGATATTGGTGTGGTTGGCCCTTGAGGAATGCGAGACAGAACCCTGCAAGAATAACATGTAATTATCCTCCTTCTGATCCTCCATTCCTCTTTCAGAGAACAAATTTATGACTGACAGTTGCCTCGTAATAAAAGAATTGGCAGTAAATGTCAAGGTGTTACTTTAGAACACACCCAATAAAAGAATCTTTAAACGAAACTAAGAAAAGAAATTGGAGTTTGTTTGGTAGAAACCATCAGAAGTGGAATGGTTTTGCAACATTAGGAAAAAAGGAGGAAAGGGAGAGGGGAAAGGAGACGGAAATCTATATCTAGTTCTCAGAGCAACAATGAAATATGTGACGTTATCAAATAGGCACTTAGGTCGGATAGTACAGGCTATAGTTTGGTTCAGCAAAAATCGTCAATTTGGTTTCTCGTACTTAAATATACGATCCTTCAAGAACGTTCTGTCTTGAAATAACTCAATCAGCAATGTGACTGGCTAAGAACTGGACAGCCTGGGTTCGATTTACGGCAGGGTTTTTATCTTTGCCAATACTGTGTCCATGTTGGCTCTGGGTTGTAAGTAGGGACCATACACCTGGTGTCTGCCCGAAGCAATTGAATATGAAAAATAGATCGAAAATTAAATATGATTATTTAACACCAGTATATTTGTTTGTTATGTATATCTATATTTACCGCCAACAATTAATATGCTTAGAGTCGTAAAGGTAGCACTTGGAACTTCTGTTTATAAGATGTAACAACTTTGGAATGCAGCCCAGTTTCTCAGTAATTTAAGTCTCTTTAAATAATTGCACGTGCTAAATAATTCTCGCAGATGCAGACGCCTTCTCGGACGATCAGATGTGTGATACAAGGTTTCAGAGACTGTCTCTGCAACTGTAAAAATAACCAGATATCACCTCACCTTCGGGCAAATATCCCTGCGCACAATATAAACAAATGAAGCTACATGTTGTGTAAATTAAGGCAAATTAATCAAAGCTACTCTAAGCGAATCTAGCGTAACCAAGGCTGACTTAATTAGAAGGTGACGGTCTTCAAGTATATTGCGCCGTGTAATCTCGTAGAAATTAACCGACGTTTCAGATGTGTATTTTACCTCCATTGGAGTGTCGCTCTGTTGGTTTTGTGCATTATGTACCAGTGAAACTGCGGCCAATTTCTACGAGACTACAGGGCGCAATATCCCAGAAGACATTCGCTATAATTTTCGCTGCAGTGAAACTTTAAATGTCAGGGGTTTTGATTTTACAAATATCGTGCTCAATTCGAAATTGGTCAGAAATATATTCTTAAAAAGCTGAATCCCCGCCATTTGGTTATACTATGATTTTACTTCTGTTTTAAGGTGTTCAGACCCGTATTAAGCAGAGTCTGGAGTGAACCTCGCTTGACTTTCTCATAGGTGGATCAATAGTAAATGAATCTGTAAATGCGTGTTATAGGGATAGTCGAAAGTCTTAAAATTTCTATCAAAATCTGTTATAAAAAGTATAACAATAACAATAATATTCGATAGAGAGCATCATTTTAATATATTTTAATATATTTTAAATATTTAAATGTTAATTGTAATAATATTTTAATATTTTAACATTTAATAATAATATTTTATTGTGATTTGACTGATAAAATTGAGCAAATAATAATAATAGTTATATATGCGACATCATCGTGTGTGTACTCAGTTGCATTTTATCATATGCGGGAAACTAGGGGTAAAATTAGATTAGTATGAACACATCCCGAAGGCAGATGAGACAATCAGGATAACTATTTTGTGGAATCAACAAATCAAAACTGGTAGAACTGTTTCAAATAACAAACTCGATATTATAATTCGAAACAAAAATGGAACGTGTCTCTTAATTGATATAGCAATACCAACTGTCAGAAATGTAATTAAGAAGGATCTTGAAATAGAAGGACCTTCCCCGGAAATGAAGCATCTGGGCCTCCTTTTTAATAACATCTGACTATCGCCGCCGGTCGGATTGTATGTTTTCGAAATCCGCTTCCGGTCCGCGGGCCATATTTTGCAGTTCCTGGTGTAGAGGTCTATTACGCTCTTTGTAGGATTCTGAACACAATAAGAGGTAGCATGTAGACCGTTCTTGCTCGCAAGTTCCGTGTTGTCAGACCGGGGCACTGTACGTTGCTTTAAATTGGACGATCTTGGTTTTGAAAGGGAAGAACTCGAAAGGAGAGGGGTTTGGGAGGGAGGGCTTTTAATCAGTCGCGGTGCTGTGGTTCTTATAGGTCTCTTCTCTTTCGTCTTAGTGAATTGGGATGGATATCCTTTTTACTGTCCTTCAAAACACAGTGTGCTACCAAAAATTTCGTACAAATTATTGGAAATGTGGTTGAGGGGGGCAGGGAGGAGGGAGAATTAATACAGCATCAGATCCATGAGACAAGTATCCAATGAGAGTCACCGTGACAAGGTAGCTTTGTTTTCTACCGGGTGTTAGGTTTAACTGGCTCGCTGAGACTCCACCGCTGTGCGGCAGTGAAGTCGTCTCTGTGAGATAAACATCGACCAGACTTACACGTCGCAACAACCCAGAAGACAGAAATCTTCCTTTCTCGTTTATTCGTCTTTTCTTGCATTTGATATTCTTCACGCTCTGTCGTGACCGAATACCTCACGGGCCCGTCCACGTCTGTCTGATCGGAGGTCCCGTTCTTGACAAAAATTGTTGAGGAACACTGGGAAGAGAGGCTGCTGTTGGACCGCAATGTTGAGCAACTTTAACCTTGGGATATATTCGTGCATGAATGACCTAAGGAACGACAATGACTTCGGAGCTCGTTAGTGCCTCAACAACCTACGTAAAAGTAAAGTAGAAAGGCAAAGCTGTCCCACCTCTTACCTCGGCACTAGATGGGGGTGAGTGGTCAGAATCACGCCCCGGCCGCACTTCACCCCTGGTAAATATTCCGGTACCCATTTGATAGGAGGTTGGGAGGGCCCAAGAACCGGTCTGGACGCAGAGGCCAGAGGAAAAATCCTCTGCCTCCGTCAGGGATCGAACCCCGGCCGTCCAGTCTGTAGACAGTTACTATACTGACTGAATAACCTACGTATGTACTCCAAAAACTACACGTTTCCAATCTTGTTTTCCTTGATTTATTCCGTCATTATTTCTTTCTGTCGACTAGTTCTCTTTTCCTCCGCACAGCTTCAAATTCTCGACCGCCCTGTATTTCGTTCTTGACTGCGGGGCACTGATCGTTACTGGCACTTGTTAACGTCTCTTCCTCCGTTGCTCCTGTACTTGGGGTTGTTTCTTTATTTTCTTTCGCTTCAATTTTCCAAACGCTTTCAATTGAGTACTGAGATTACTGCTTGTTTGTGTCTCCCTTATTATTGTCAGGTAGACAGCGAGTCGCCATCTTGTAGCCTCTAGCAGTGCGTTCACTGCCTGGGATGATTTCGACGCTTAAATCAATGAAGTCCCAACTTCCCTTGTCTGTAAGTTATAGAGCATTGATGCCACAGTAAAAGATGACGCATTAGAGCACAAAGATTTGTTAGATTATTCCACGACTGAAATAATATTTAATGGATACTGGGAACGATCCGTTCTTCAAGTGCCTGAGCACTGCGGGTCCCAACTTTTCGTTGGCTCGATGTATAGACATTCGGTAGGACTCCTTGGATGAGGGATCGGCCCGTCGCAAGGCCTCTACCTGTACACAGGACAACGTGGACAAACATCTATGGCTTGAGTGGGATTCGAACCCACGGTCCCAGCGACACAAGGCCCAAGCCTCAGACCGCGAGGCCACAGCGGACCCCTGAGATAATATTTAGGGAGAAATAAAGACAAAACACGTAATGTCTTGTGAGCGGAGAACTGACACGACCTTCAAATGAAAGTAAAAATCTACGCAAGCTCTGCTCAGGCAGCCAACATATAAAATAGGTCAAATCGTTAATTCGTGTATGACTTTTGGCGCCTGTCTGGACGGGTAGTGACGTCATGAGGATTCCTCCTAGTTATTTCAAAGTTACTTTGTTTCGCAGAAACACATTATGTC
>NW_019060203.1:175699-185785 GCF_000696155.1 Zootermopsis nevadensis
AGCGCAACAACCCAGAAGACAGAAATCTTCATACTCATCGCCCTGATGACGGAGGCAGTATGACCTCCGAAACGTTGGTAAACATCGACCAGACTACACAGCGCAACAACCCAGAAGACAGAAATCTAACATACAGTAGTTTCCAGTCTATATTCTAGGAACACGAGAAATATCCCAATAAATGCAGGTTTTGTCCTATATGCCTATAGGTTTAACTTATCTTTAAAACGACACGAAGTTGAAGCTACGTTTCGATAGTGTCTCCTTGTCTCTCTTCGCCAGAGTATGTTCACTTTTGTACTCCTCATCGCTCACTTTTCTACGCGGCGAGGTTGGGGGTGAAACACGACCCTCAGGTGAAACATGTTCATTATCTGCAGGGGAGTCACAGTAGCGGTCCGAGATGAGTGAGAAGGGGTGAAGTCTCTATGTGCTCCCCCGGATTTCTACTAGTGCTTTCCAGCAGGGGCTGGCTTCGCTAAAAGCCATTTAATGAGCCAAATAGACCAAAGCAGAAAGACCTTGTTAAAGTGATGAGGTCCATCATGCAGCCTCTGCACCATGGCAATATTATACGGTGCAAACCATTCTCTTTCTTTGAGACATAAGTGACGTATGTCCATTCCTTCAAATATATCATAATCATTCGTCCCTCTTTAAAGCTGGTTTAAAAAAAGTTTTTGTTTTTAAATTTCTTCTATTCCTTTTCATTGGTCTCTTATTTTGAGTCACAGCTCGATTTCTGTCAGCGATTACTAGGATTTAGAAACTTTCTAAATTCTTACTAAAACAATCCGGAATAATGGAGGAAAAGACTACTTCAGAGATCTAGTCGTAAATGGGAAGATACGTATACTAAGATGGCGCTTAAATAACTAGTTAGTATATGAGGGTCTGGACTGGGTTCACTTGGCTGATGTGAAAAACCGGAGTCAGGTTGTTGTAAACAAAGCAATGGTGTTTTGGGTTTGCGAAAGACAGGGAATTTCTTAAGAAGCTCGCGAGTTTTAGTCTGATAAATGACTGTGGTCTGTGCAGGTCTTTGAAGTTAATGAGACAAACGGCAGGTCTCCCTGGATGGAGGATCAGGCCATCGCAAGGCTTGTCTTCACAGTAAAAGACATTCATAGAAAATGCTGTGAGCGATATTGACCAATCTGAATTGAAACCCGCGAGTCCAGTGTTCGATCTGCGTTTATGGGGGCCGCCTTGTTGATATTTATTGTTTAATGTTTTGAAGACGAAGCAAAACAGAAGGCAGAATAGACTGGATCATAGATAGAAACAGCGAATTTTATTCGGAAGACACTCCGTTCGAATCTCAAGTAGTTTACTGGCAATACCGAAACTTCAATTAGGTCCTCTCGATTCCGCCAGAAGGACGCCGATTGGAAAATAAGAACAGTCACGAACACTCCCTTGACAACACTTTTTATTTCACAGCATCGAGTTACTTGTGGCAGTGGTCGGCATCTAAAATAATAAAATCAACTGAAAGTATCAGTAAAATGACAACCGGTCACTTAAAACTAAGAGTATAGTCGTTTCCCGGAAACTTCATACGAGACCTATACAAGTGAAATTCCACGTTCCTACAGCGGCTAGTATGAAGATGGCTATGTTCTGGGTTATAGTTCCGGGTAGTCTGGTGGAAGTTTACCGACGTTTCAGAGGTACTTGTTGCCTCCATCATCAGTGCGATCACTAGTGGCGAACCATCACAGACCAGACTCAAGAAAAAAAAAATAGAGTTGTCCACACTTGAACATTAAGAACACAGGGTTTGTAGATAGATTTTTAGAATTATAACCCAAAATAAAAGGCTCTGAATGTATTAAAGTTGTCGACATTTGTGTCATTTTCTGTGATATGGGAGAGCTCAGTCGGTAAAGTTATTGACTGCGGGTTCAGCTGGTAAAGAAGTTTCCCACCTTTCATACAACTCGAAGCTCCATTACTTTGTTCATAAGAGTCTGCCAATCTCCCTGTCTTGAGTCGCATGACTACAGTCCAAATCTTAACATCCTACTTTTAATATCCATTTTAATGGTATCTTAATATCTACGCCCGGGTAACCCAAGTGTTCGCTTATCTTCGCTATGATCCATTTTACAATTGTTAGGTCATGTACGATTTGGTATACTTAGAGGTATGTATCTTTGAGGTTTCCTACAAAAATTTTGTATGAATTTCTTGTTTCCAAGTGCGTGTTATGAGCCTCAAACTTCGAAACGCGGGACAAGTAAAGAAAATAAATAAGAAGTTGCTGAGTGTTAAACAGAGCTTAAAAGTTTTCTTTTTCATATTTATAGATATATTAGAAATAACGAATTTTTGTAGAAGATACTTAAATGTTTGTTACAAAGAAGTAAATATGCTGATACATCGTTCTTGCGTGACTCGTAGCTACCGCCTAGTACTCGTGTGACATCAAATATCCATCTGTCCATCCAGCCATCCATTTATCAGATGGTCGGAGTTTTGATAATCAGCATCCATCATGATTAAGCATTCATGAAAGGTAGAAATAGCCCCAACCTATGCGATGGAACATTTTTCGTTTTGTTATCTTACAGCATGAGTGGAAAGTTGTAGACTTCACCAGAGGAATATACGAAAGTTATTTTCCAGTTGCGTTTCTTAAGATTTCTTACACTTTATTTGCCTTGATGTTCATTTACTTCAGGTACAGATTCATTGGTGCAGAGCTAATAACGCTCAGGACAAAACACTGCGCAGAGATAGAATTGTCCCGTTGTATTTAAATATTCATTATGAAAAATGTTTCAAACAGAAGTTGCAGATAGAAATACATATGAGTGTATGATTTGAGGTTTCCACAGCGGTGAGTATGAAGATTTCTGTCTTCTGAGTTGTTGCGCTGTGTTGTCTGGTCGATGTTAACCAACGTTTCGGAGGTCATACTGCCTCCGTCATCAGAGCGATGAATATGAAGATTTCTGTCTTCTGAGTTGTTGCGCTGTGTTGTCTGGTCGATGTTAACCAACGTTTCGGAGGTCATACTGCCTCCGTCATCAGAGCGATGAATATGAAGATTTCTGTCTTCTGAGTTGTTGCGCTGTGTTGTCTGGTCGATGTTAACCAACGTTTCGGAGGTCATACTGCCTCCGTCATCAGAGCGATGAATATGAAGATTTCTGTCTTCTGAGTTGTTGCGCTGTGTTGTCTGGTCGATGTTAACCAACGTTTCGGAGGTCATACTGCCTCCGTCATCAGAGCGATGAATATGAAGATTTCTGTCTTCTGAGTTGTTGCGCTGTGTTGTCTGGTCGATGTTAACCAACGTTTCGGAGGTCATACTGCCTCCGTCATCAGAGCGATGAATATGAAGATTTCTGTCTTCTGAGTTGTTGCGCTGTGTTGTCTGGTCGATGTTAACCAACGTTTCGGAGGTCATACTGCCTCCGTCATCAGAGCGATGAATATGAAGATTTCTGTCTTCTGAGTTGTTGCGCTGTGTTGTCTGGTCGATGTTAACCAACGTTTCGGAGGTCATACTGCCTCCGTCATCAGAGCGATGAATATGAAGATTTCTGTCTTCTGAGTTGTTGCGCTGTGTTGTCTGGTCGATGTTAACCAACGTTTCGGAGGTCATACTGCCTCCGTCATCAGAGCGATGAATATGAAGATTTCTGTCTTCTGAGTTGTTGCGCTGTGTTGTCTGGTCGATGTTAACCAACGTTTCGGAGGTCATACTGCCTCCGTCATCGGGGCGATTTTCTGGATGTTGAATAATAAAAATATTTTATACGGAAGTGCCTCCCTGTTACATTTCATATGCCTGGTTCAATTGGTTCATTGTCACGCCATCAAACCAGAAGCTTAATCATATACATTTAATACAACAGCATTTTGATTGTTGTTTATAACGTAAAATACCTGAATAAAAGTTGAATCATTTGTCTAAAATCTGTTACTTTATATAATTCTAGGATTTTTTTTATTAAATGTCGCTCTCATGCCACAGGTTCTTGCGTCCGCCATGTTGTTATTATCGAATGTAGGAAATTAAAAAAATATATAATGTTGATATCAAAATCCATGTTGAAAAATACTGACAGTTAACAAAAGAGCAACATTTAAATGTACATGATTTTTCTTCTTCTTTTCCTTAGTCCTTTCGTTAATTTCTTCCGTTATCTATTTCGCTTTCTACTTATCCATTTATATGTTTATTTATTCGCGTATTTATCTTTCACGCCCCAGTGCGTGTTTTTTTAGAGATCTGATACAAACGCATTTTCTCCGTGACATGACGTATGGTGGCGATAATGAAACGGGTTTCAAAGTTTTGTTTCAAATTGACTTGTATGTTGCGTTCAATTGTAGGCGTTACTGCGCCAAGCCTGTTCAATTCTGCTGCTGCTACTGTTGTGCTAATTATAATGCGGGGCGCGGGGTGGGGTGGGGGGGGAGGAAATTGCGAAACAAAACACTACAACTAGTAGACTAGTGTGCCACATCAATCAAGTGTGTTGCCGTGTTTCCTGAATAGAATTACCAAGCGGTGAAACCATGCGAGTGGGTGGAAGGGTAAAGCTCTTCAATGGCGTTTTGCAACTGATAGGGCCATGATTCGAGCCCCTGTACCTATTGAGGCCTTGTGAATCGTTTCAATTCACGAAGCGCACTGTACGTCATTATTGCTAGCATTTTGAGGGCGTTAAAAAGCGTTGTACACGATGAATCGCTCATACACAACGCACTAGGTATGTTACATAATATAGAATGTATAAAGCTTTTGAATACCTTTACGTCCGTACACAGCAAATGGAATGTTGTGCGTATGTGAGTGAGCCAGCGAAGCAAAGTTGCCTCTAACACATTAAAAAAAAATACTTATAAAAAATTTAAATTTAACATTTTCTAATTTTCTCAGCTACACAGCATGGAATGGTAGGGTAAATTGTGGGAAAAGAATTTTAAATGATGTGTGGAAGGAAGTCAGGGCATACTAAATCACAGAAACTCTTCAGTAAAACTTCATCTTGCTTCAGAATTGCCCGAGTTGTGTTTCAAACCACGGATCTTCTAAATAGTAATTAACTGGAATGGTAAGTTAAAGACGAATCAGCGATGAAGATGTTGTCTTCTAGGTTGTTGCGCCGTTGTCAGGGCGATTGCTTTGATGACGGAGGCAGCAACGACCTCTGAAACGTCAGTAAACGTCTACCAGACTACACGGCGCGACAACCCAGAAGACAACCTTCAATATAATTATAGGCCTACGTGAAGCCGGAGTTAGATCTCGACGCATTCCTTAGTTCGGCTCTGTAGCCTATGGTGTACGGAGGCGGAAATCTTACGACCCTACCACTTGGGAGAACATTTTGTGGAGAACGTTAAACGAAATCGTATAAAGTATCTTTTAATAATTGTCTAAACTTTGTATTCTTCAACAGAAGAAGTAGCCTATATATAACCTGGTATCCGCTAAGCTTAAGATATTATTAAGCTCAGGCGTAATTAATATGGTCGCTTATCAGTTTATTTCCATTCAGAGTATAGAAAAAGTGATTTAATTAAATAGATAAAAATTTATATGTTGACAGAAAACGTTTCCGAATTGCTTGTGTACGTAATTTTAATTTTAATTTACTTTCTTAAAATTGAATATGACAAAATCTGGAGGAATCCATTATAAATAGGTTCAAGGAATGCTTTAACACCTTGAAAACACCACAGTTTCCTAGGATATCGTGTCCGAATTACTTGTTAACGAAGTTCTTTTTTAACTTTAAATATGTCATCTAAGTGTTTTGATTCAGTGTGTAGAGACCTCTTCATTGGTACATGACAGTTATTTGACTCGAGGCTGTCTTGATGGCGGTTACTTCGAAGTAGATCCAGTTGTCATCTTTCCATTTCTTCTGAAATGATTAGACATTTATTTAGTATCGTCATGTGAATAGTTTCTGTGGATGTTGCTAATTGTCTGGACAAATAATGTAAGACGTTTCGAAAACTGGCTCCGTAAAAGCATTTAGTAATTTGTGATAAGGGCCGGTCTTGTCTATACGACAGTCTGTGTGCTGTTTTCACAGAGTGAAAAAATTAACACGCGGTTGGATGAGCTTGTCTATTTTTCATGCATATGATATATCTAAGAAATACTCAATGGATTTTAATGAAACTTGTTATCGATGGCCTACACAAAGTGCAGGTGTGAATTTTAATTTGGTCCACGTGGTTTCAACATTATCCACCACCTTTTTATAAAAACTTAATGATTCGTGTCTTCGGAATTTTTCTCGGCAAATGATGATTTTATTTGATAAAACAGGCTGTTAAAATTTCATGACTGACTTACGGCTCGGAGAGGTTTTGATTCTACTACAGAGAGCTTTCCTGGTACAGCTTGAGACATTCTGTGTAGTTCAAAATGTTGCCGTACGGTATTTTCGGAATGAAGAATCATCACTTTATTTCGTGAAACCTTGTGACGTCATGTTTTCGTATTCGCCACGCCCTGCTGGAAGAAGGAAGAGTAGTGGCCACTTTAGTAAATTGCTATTTTATATCCTGGCAAACCGACATAACCCACACAAAGGTGCGCTCACATCCCTTTGCTACAGCAGCGCTGCTCTTTTGTCAACAAGTTACGACTTCAGTGCGTGTCTGTACTCTGGAGCAAATGTGTACTCTTTGATCGACAGAGAGTCTTACCACCTGACAGGCCCTCAGAAACAAGGTTGTGTCATCAGACATGGCGTCTCAGCTTTGTAAAATAGTAAACTATGATGATGATATTCTTCTGGGCTTTTGCGCCGTGTAGTATAGTATAAGTTTATTGAAGTTTTAGAGCTCCCTAATGCCTCCATAATCATGGCGAAACTCCCATAATGTAGGTAGCATGCACCTCTAAAATGTCGGTAAATTAATACTAGACTACACGGCGCAACAACCGAGAAAACAGACATCTTCCTCCTTACCTCACCGTCAGAACCTGAAATCTCACCAAGAAAACTATCCAGATTTTGTATGGGCGTAAAATATGAGGGAACAACATCAATTATAAGAATTTAATTTTCTAAACAGACCAAACGTATTTTTTTTGTTTTTTGTATTTGCATGATAATTTAAAATGTATTTTCTTGAAAAGACAACTTCTCTTAAACTGTTCATTTTCGTTTAGAGTTAGACCCTTACATTACAAATTTCAAAAAGTTATTATGCAATCTTGAGTAGAATTAGAACGTTTTTCTTCAGTAGATATCTGTTTGTAACGTGTAAGAGGTTAATATTTCTAGTCTTAGCCTATGTTGCCTCACCCCTTAATTATTAGAGTTCGTACTTGTAATTGATTTTCAAGACATTTGTGTGAGTCGAATGCAGAATCTTTGGCTTCTGTTAACAGTACTGAAGGAATAATAATAATAATAATAAAAAGGAGCCACCATTGAAATAAGCCCAACATATTGTGGCTGTATTGGATATATGAATCCTTCCTTTTCCAGTACGAACGATGTAATTCTGTACGTATATATTTTTTGAGCTCCCAACATAAAGTAAAAAAGGATATGGGTCTTCCCATCCCACATTCGGTTTAAGCAGCTTTACTATACCTTCATAAGCCACAGTCGTGATTTTTGTGTGTAGTCTAATGCATATATCTCCTATGTAAATTGTGATATGGAAGAGTGGACTATCTTATATTATTAAGTTGTTTTCATACTCTGAAAAGAGATTATAAGACATTACATTTCTCTGTAAACTTTGCCTGTTTTTATCTACTTGTTACACCAGTCTTTAAAGTTTCGTTTGTCGACTGTGCCCTAACTTAAGTTCTATCTAATGTCCGAAATCTGTTCTATCTTACTCCTGCCATTGTACTTTAAACTTGTTTTGCAAAGACCAGTAGTTTACATGTTGCCGTCTGTGTGATTTTTTTGAGGGGAAAAAATATATATATTTGGTCGGCAGAAACTCCTTTTCTTTCATTTATCCCCTTTTGTACAGGAAAAAAAAATCAACTTTGTATTTCCCCTTCTGATTTTATTCGTTCACACACGAATATAAAATCCAATGTGAGGCTCCATGGGTTTCCGGAAAGCTTTTATGTATTCCGTACGTATAGGACCTACTTTACAGTATTTGAAAAATTCGAATGTGTTTTTTTTTTCTCGTTCGTTTTGGTCAGCGCAGACAGAAAGGTAATCAATCATACAGGAGATCCAGATTTACTCGTGAATCCTTTTATGGAGATGAAATAAAAGCACAGAGGGAGTTTTTCATCCCTTCGTCGTCCACGTTCCCTGTGTCTATAAAATTACTGGATACATAAAAGGGTAGGTCCAAGTGAGCTTTTCGTTCGAGCAGAATAGTAAAAATATAAAAATCAGCCTTTGGTAGCTGATGTAAAATTGCAGACAGAATGAAGAGTCTGGTAATCCTAGTTCATATGTATATCTAGTCTTTCCACATTGTGAAATAAAGACTTTTAGGCAAAGAAATTAGATTGTGGCCATAGTATAAGATTTACGCTAGATAAAAACACGTTAACTGTGACAGATGCGATTGAATCCTAAGGATGGGTTAACGTTTTGAGCAGTCAAAAATGTAAGAACTCATGTATCGATTTTGTTCTTTTATTGCAAAATAACATTCCTTCCCAAATTTGTCAAATGCTTTAGCTCATATTTTATTGTAAATGTAGACAGATGCATTGCCTTCATTCTGAAATCTCAGTGTCTTAAAGCCTTCTCTTATCATTAATATGGATACTTATTAAAGATACAAGAGCCTATCAGTAGTTATCATATTTTAGTTAATGTAGATGACTGTCTTTTGGGTTGTAGCGCCGTGTAGTCTGATAGAAGTTTGCCAACGTTTCACATGTCCCTGCTGCTTCCATCATCAGGGAGATGAGTAAGGGCGTCTGAAACTTTGCCAGACTGCTACTAGACTACACGGCGCTACAACCCAGAAGAGTTATCCTCAAATTCTATTTGGTTAATGATTTAAAACTCGGCTTCCCTGCTTTTATTATATACGACTTTCAATACAAGAAACAACATATTACGATAGTCTAACGTAAACCGCTTTTTGATGGTCATATGTTCTCCAAGCCAGATGTAACAGTTGTACGACCATAACTATGATTTATTGTCGAAGTGGAGGGATTTATTCCACTCTAGACGTAGTGATTATAACGCAGTGACTCGGTCTGTTGTTTAAACTAGTGTAATTTATGTAGGATTTGAGGTTTTCACGGCGTTGAGTCTCAAGAAGACAGCCATCTTTAGTAGAATTTATTCCACGCCAGATTTAATACTTGTGTCCTTGAATTACTCGTAGGTTTCAGACATTCCTTCAAACCAGACGTAATCGAAATGCCGTTTATAACAACAGATTTTCTGTCAACTCACGTGGAAATTTCTACTTAAAATGGAAAGAAGGAAATATATCTGTTTGTATGAAATTCCACTAGAAAGCGCAATAAAAAATGAATCAGATCTGGTACTTTTACAGTCTTACGTGTTATTTTTTAGGTTTCTTAAGCAAAAATTGAGACACTACTTAACATCCATAAATATCCCGTTATATCTTATGGGACGCTGTAATCTGTATAGTTATTTCATCATTATTAAATAAACAAAGGTACATCAACCTGTATACTTGACACGCTGATGATGAATAACCCACGAATCAACCAGGCAACCGCCAACGGAAGGTCGTGTGTAGTACAGCAGATACTGTGTGTCTACTCGGTTTGACTTTTGAATTAGAAGGCAGTGGCCCTGATTATACTCCTTAATCCCATCAGGAGTGTCTTAAAAGACCATTAACATCTTTTGTGTCTTGTAATTAACAATCAGAACGTGGTATGAAATTGTAATAAAGTTATGCATTTAAGAAAGATTAGTTATACAAACAATCATATTCATCCAAACAGGTAAACCAACCAAGTAAGCAACCGACTGATAGACTGGCCATAAGTTACAACTCCAACATATGGAAGGCATGATGCTAAATGAAATCAAGTTATAATGCCAGAGTTTAATTCAAAACGAGATTTATTCTTCATGTACCTTATACCATTTTTTCACGAAAATAAAGAAGAGT
>NW_019060203.1:185804-197393 GCF_000696155.1 Zootermopsis nevadensis
TACTCGGCGTCTCTCATTCAGAATGTTTCCAATGAAAAATGTTCATCGCGTTTCATTCCGTGCATTATGACGCTCTCTGCCTTCATGTTCAAATCTTTTCCCTCGTTCCTGTTCTTTGGCGTATTGCGGATAAACCGACAATGACAAATGCGCTCCCACGCACAGACAAACAAACGATCACACAGGAACACCTAGTTAGGCTGTTAAGAGCCGACTTTTACTGTTATGTGTTATAAATATAGTTTTGTATGTAACGTAGCACAGTCGGTACGCGTAGATTCGGGATTGATATTACAATGGGTCTCAAAGAAACAGGGGTTGAAGAGAGAACTGTATTAATGTGGCTCAGGATAGAGTCCAGCGATGTCCGTTGTGAACACAATAATGAACCTTCTGGATCAATAGATCAGGGAATTTCGAAATCAAATGAGCAACCCTCATATTTTATTGAGTTAATTAAATGCATTTTGAAGACCAGAGCAGGAAAAAGAAATAGGCCTTCTATTTTTTTAGCACTTTTTCGTTCCTAAGAACGTAGAATGAAAAATGTTGCAAATGACCTTTGATACTATATATGATTTGAGGTTTTCACAGGGTGTGTATGAAGATTTCTATCTTCTGGGTTGTTGCGTTGTGTAGTCTGGTCGATGTTTACCAACGTTTCAGAGGTCATACTGCCTCCGTCATCAGAGTATGAAGATTTCTGTCTGCTGGGTTGTTGCGCTGTGTAGTCTGGTCGATGTTAACCAACGTTTCTGAGGTCCTACTGCCTCCGTCATCAGGGCGATGAGTATGAAGATTTCTGTCTTCTGGGTTGTTGCGCTGTGTAGTCTGGTCGATGTTAACCAACGTTTCTGAGGTCCTACTGCCTCCGTCATCAGGGCGATGAGTATGAAGATTTCTGTCTTCTGGGTTGTTGCGCTGTGTAGTCTGGTCGATGTTAACCAACGTTTCTGAGGTCCTACTGCCTCCGTCATCAGGGCGATGAGTATGAAGATTTCTGTCTTCTGGGTTGTTGCGCCGTGTAGTATGGTCGATGTTTACCAACGTTTCGGAAGGCAGAAATCTTCAACCTTTGATACGATGGTTCATAACCTCTTCGATATCGTCACTCGTTAAGCTCAACCAGAAAACCGAAGTTATCCCAGTTCCGTTTGAAACGAAATAAATGTTGCCCAAGAGGTTAAGAATAACAATTTACGAATATTCACATTAATTACTGTCTTCTGGGTTGTTGCTGTTAGGTTTGTTGTTGAGAAAATGAAAACACTTCTTTTGAATTATACGACTGAGAAAAAGCATGGAAGACCTCTGTCAGGGTAGCGAAGTATCATTGCCCTTGCATGGTCACCTCGATCAGGAAGCCTGAACTGGCCTTGAGAGGCGCAAGTGTCTTAGAAGTTGTCGAACTAAGGGGTTCATCACATCAAGTAGCTTTGAGTCAACATTCTCAGTTAATGCTCTGATGTGACTGGCCAAAAATGGAATCCTCCAACACACGCAGCTTCTGGACATGGTTGCGGGCAGTGGACCGCCAGCGTCCGTCATAGGACATATGAGTTTCTAACAACGCAGCACACTGATTCTGTTGGACAGGCCACTTTTCCTATTAAGGAGGGGACGAAGCACTCTCAGTATTTGACCTGGTTTTCATCCGACGCCGTTGACGTCTGCCATCAGGGTCAACCATGTGTTAAGGGCCACCCCAGGATACCGAGCTGTTTCGACTCACTCTATCGGCGTTCCGAGAAACTGGACTGGTCTGAGTCTTTGGACGCGTCTCGCAGTCTTAGCAAAGAGCATAGCAGTGATTTTTGAGACGTTGATAGCAGCCCTCTAGTCCCGTTAGCCAGTGGTGAAGTCTGTCGAGATGTCTCCAGGAACATGACGAGAATCAATGGCTTGCGGGACGTTGCTACGAGACACATCTCGTTCTTCTAAGCTGTCACGATGGCCGAGGAAGTTGAGCGTGTTTCCGATCTTTACAGATCATTAGACGGTAACCGTAGCAGTTTGAGGCCGAGAAGTGACGTCATAGCCTGCGTACTTATCAAAGTATTGTTTACCAACAAATGAACTTAAGCCTTATGAGGTAGAGCTATGAAAAGTTGGATAGATTGGGCTTGAAAAATATATCCAGCTACGCCATTTCAGTACATCTTTTCACATTTGTTGCGAGTTCAGTAACAGTCTGAAATGAAATTCTTCCAAGTTTTAATGTAATCATCTCATATCAAATCTCATGCTGATGTGAATGGGGCCTTGAAAGATGTGGACGAGACTTCGATATTATGAGTTCGCTTTATTCATATCAAGAAAAGAAAGCTGTGATCTTTGTTAGAATACGAGTCATCAAAGCTGGGATGATGGTGATAAATCCGGTATGTTTAGCTTCCTTATGGGGTGTTAGTGGTGAGAGACAGTAGGGGTGAGTTCCCCCATCCCGTTCAGTGCCTCTTCTAATATTTCGCTTCAGTGACCGGTTTAATCTTCCGCCAACAATCGGTCCCCGTCTCCCATTGTAGTTGGGTTTTCAGTAGCCAATAATTATTGGTCCGTTGGTTGGGCAGTCGCTGTCAGGGAGACTTCATCTAATCATGTTGGTAATCCTGTACAAGTGCGACAAGAATGTATCGGGACTAACTTTACTACGGAGGGTATTTTTAACACTGAAACTTTATGAAGGAAATGAGAAATTCTCTAGAAAAATATCGGGACTGAAGAAATGTTAAGATATTAAAAGAACAACAATTACAAGATTAAGATACCGCTTTTCCTTTTGGAATTTTCTCACAGCAAAACGTACTAAGACCACAAATTTCTTAATTTGTAGGCTGTATTGCACATCTATTTAAACATTATAGCCATGCATATAAAAATTAAACTCCTAGGTAGATATTAAATAAGTTTATGAAAACTATGAACAATAACAGGGCGTATTAATGTCAGTGCACTACAAGAGCAAACATGGAATTATTTTTATTTATCATTATTTTGTACAAAGGAAAGACTGTGGCTTCACACATCTATTATTCATCACATTGGGGACTCATGGTATTCTAAATACTCAGGCAGGTAATTCTGCTACGAAATACAGGTGGATATGGGCTCTTTTTTGCGTTATATACTTTATATGGTTATCTAAAAAGATGACCAGAAATAGGAGAACGAATAAAGCAGACTGAGGAGGCAGAATGATTATTTAGGTCTGTCACAGATACGCCTGTTTAACATTTTTATACCCTCGTAATAGTCTTAGAGAAAGCTCTAATAACAAATATAATAAGATTATACATTTGGCGGAAGTTTAACTTCAGGAGTTCCTAGTACATCGACCTATTTACTGTTTTCGTTACTATGCATGTTTATCAAATCTTAATTCATTACTGATAATGTTATTTCTATGTTCATATTTTGATACGTAAACACTGTATTCAGTCAGTGTTTAAATGAGACCCGTAGCAATTTTCAGCTATAACTTTCTTTTTCCTGTGTTTTCCTGGCCGCGGGTTGTTAGAAGCAGACATGTTTATACCTGGAGATGGCTGTCTTCTGGGTTGTAGTGCCGTGTAATCTAGTCTGGTCGAATTTACTCATCATCCTGATGATGGAGGCAGTATGACCTCTGAAACGTCGGCAAACATCGACCAGACTACACAGCGCTACAACCCAGAAGACGGAAATCTTCATACTCATCGCCCTGATGACGGAGGCAGTATCACCTCTGAAACGTCGGTAAACATCGACCAGACTACACAGCGCTACAACCCAGAAGACGGAAATCTTCATACTCATCGCCCTGATGACGGAGGCAGTATCACCTCTGAAACGTCGGTAAACATCGACCAGACTACACGGCGCAGGAACCAGAAGACAACCATCTTCGGACTCACCGCCGTCCAAACCTTAAATCTTAGTTGCATTTATACCTGAATAAACCATATTTACCGATCCCTGGTCTCTATAAATGAATGCGATGTATCTTTAAGAGTATATTTAGGTATGTTTTAAATCAAAATAGCCTGATCTGGGGGGGAATTCAAGTCGAAGTCTGTAACTGCGAGTCCTATGTCATAATACGTGAACCAAAACTTGTCACTTTGTAGCAAATGTCCGATGTGTGATAAGAAGGTTACAGGTCTCCAGTTACTGGCTCTTGTAACAGGATTGGGATCCTAATATAATATACAGTTATGCAGAATCCTTAAGCGAGTTTACCATTTTCCATCTGCTAGTTAACATTTATTAAAATAAACATAGAAATCTTCTTCTTAAATTATGTTATAATCATATTTATGTATTATACCTACACGCACGTAAGATTTTGGTCGGAGAAATCAAAGTGAGAAGACCAATTGGAAGACCTAAGTACACATATGAAGATAAATCATAAGGAAGTAGAGGGCAGTTTGTTGACTGGATTCGTACTGCTCAGAATAAAGTCCTGTTACGGGGTCTTGCAAACAGGGCAATGCGATTTAGGGTCACGTAAAATACCGAAAATTTTTAGACTATAAATTTGTCAAGAAGGACTGTTCTCCATAGAGCGATTTAGTTGATTTTTTAAATCTGTATAGTGAATATACAACAAGGAATACAGAGTAGCTGTGCACTTGCAATTCTTGATAAACGGTTTTGACAGCTGCTGCAGTGTTTTGTGTTTTGAAGGATGGAATTCCTTCTACTCGCCTGTTTGAACCCATCGCACATACACAAACGAAAAAGAAGTCGGTTGACTGCCCAATATTGATAAGTCGATAGAGTAAGTTTGAGGAAGAGGGTTTAGGAGCTTCAGTGGCGGGTGAACTTAGAGCTCTCGACCGTTTAAAAATGTAACCGATTAACTGTTTACTGTTGATTCATCTATCAACCGATTAAACAGTTAATAAAATACAACTGAAATATAACCATTTATTAATAAACAAATAAAATAACTCCACGTAGAGCAGTTCTCGAGAAGTTTATATTCCCACCATACTCATTAATCTTTGATTTGTTAACCCTAATAATATTAGATTAAGTATGCAAATTACGTTTTGAAATTTTCTCCATCCAACACTTTTTATAAAATTCCGTTTTGAAAAAAATAATATTTTTGTATTATTCTTTGGATTTGTGGAAGTTTAGAATTCAATAAATTAAACTGCTCATAACAAAATATAATTTTTGCGTAGTGAGTTCGTTCTGATGATGGAGGCGGCAAGTACCTCCGAAACATTGGTAAACTTCTATTGGACTACACGGTGCTTCAACCCAGAAAACGGCCTTCTTCATGCTCGCCGCTGTGATAACCTTAAATCTTAAGGCCATTGTTTTCTCGAATTCTGCCATTTCTGACTGCAGAAGAAGCCTTACCACTAAGAAAAGCAGGGACGCAACACGTCACATTTCTCACTCACCCCAGATTTTCGCTTCAAGAGAGTCACAGATCCGAGTTTAAACACGTGTTACACTGCGTGAGACCTTGATGGCGGCTTCAAGTGTTACAGAAAAGAAAACTGCGGTACAATGCAACCAGGTGTCGTGCTGGGCTACTTTTTTTGTAGCCTAGTCACATGTTTACCATTTTTCAGCGCAATGATTTTACTGTCTAATCTCTGAGTCCAAGTAGCGTCGTAATCCGGCTTAATGTACGGCACTGAACAGCTAGTTCAGGGTTAGAATATTACGTTAATTTTCAGCGAAGTTTGAAAGCTACATAAACCAAGAAAGCAAAGACACAGAATTTTAAGGTTAATATCACAAGGTGCATTTCGTATTTCGATTCTTTTGTTAGTTAATTGCAGGCCTATTGTTTGAACTGTGTAGGATATAAACCGTATAAAGAAACGAGAAATGTTCACGACAGTTAGGTAAGTATTTGGAAATAAGCAATCTGAAGTACTGCAGGAGAATATTCCATGTTTCAAATTCTTTCTTCATAATGTAATAGTTTTTAGTTTTATTAAATTTTAAAATTAAAGAGTCACACAATTCCCTTTTCTTAAAGACTAATATTATTATATTTTCATCTATGCTTAAGTTAGGTTGTATGTTTCCTTATAAAATTTGCCGATGGGTGATACAAATCCCGCCCACGTCTTATTTGCAATTTAATAGTCGTAATAATATTACGTAGCAATATTTTTGAACTGCCTGTATTACAATGTATTTATTCTTTACGCCACTGGGGGTAAGTTTGGTTTATGAAAGGAAACAAAATCTTTAAGAAGAGAAAAGCTTAAAAGACAAGGGATGCAGATAAGATTCTGAGACACGAACTGAAAAATTGATCGAACACGATGTTTTTAAGACCGTGGAAAGAAATAAGATCCTATTCTTCTGCAAGGGAGGGCAGGATGAGTAGAGAACCGGAGGAGGGGGGAATTTTTTATTCACCGCGTCCAACCAAGAGCTTTCACATCATATCAGGCTCAGAAGCAGAATAAAATCTTGTTACGCATCAGATATGAACTCCTGTCCGTAAGTTACCTCTTAGTGCATACTGCTCGTTTATTAATAAAGGGAAACAGAGAGAAATATAAAATAAATGTAGGATGAAAAAATCAGTGGAGTTAAAAAAAAACAGGATACAAAGATTTAAGGGAAAGGAGAAGGAACAAGACAAGAAAATAATAAATTATAATGGTCTATAATTCATAGTTTATAAATTCACGTTGTTCAACGATTAATAAATCGTTAAATTTTAATAAACTTTCACATTAAACAATCCGTATAGCGTTCATGTCAACCGTGTTAGACCGGCTAACGCTGTCCTATTTTCGTGGTTCATTGCTACTCCACGTATCGGAACACAGTAGAATCGATTAGATAAAATATTTAGTTAGCCATCTCCAGCCAACAAAAACACATTTTAATGAAGTAAGTAAATGATATTATAACACAAAATAAATTAGTTTATATTTGAATATCAAAGAAATGCAAAGCACCTGGACTTAAGGACCAGTTCCCGTTGGTATTTTTGATAAAAAACGAATCCGAGGATATCGGTTCGCCGACTTGAAAATGATATTTACGTTCGTAATTTGTCGCGACGCGAATTTCACTTTTCGAGTTGAATCGATCCAGCGGTTTACAGACTCTCCGTCCTCCTTCCTTTCTCTACTCATGACTTCAATTATATCCTTTCTATTCCTTTTTAATATTATATTCTCTTTGTGTCATTTGTTTTATTTCCTCTGATTCCTATCTTCTGTTCTTCCATTCTTTTCCTGTTTTCCTTCCTGATTTCTGTATTTCTTCCTTTGATTCTTTCTTCCATTGTCTGTTTCTGCCATCCACCGTTTATCTGTTTCTTCCTTCTCTGTATAAAATTGAAGATATTCTCTCGTAATCGCTGCGCCATCTTTCCTTCTCTCCTCCTTTGGGCTAGCAATTTGCATTGCTAACGAGCAACGGCTGTGTGTGGCGTGTGTATTCAGATAGGTCCATTTTGGGTCACTCTGTACTTGGGTCCATTGCTAACTTCTACGGGTGGGAAACGAAATGAAGTGTCTTATAGTTCGTAGAAAAATAGATTACAACTTGCACACTGACGTGACACACACTCTTCGAGACACAGGCGTTGTATTACCATCTGCCCCTCATAAAGAATTGAAATCAGAAAAGAAGAAACTGAATAATAGTATTTGAATGTTGGTTCTTATAAAACCGCTTAAGACGCAAATTATTTCTCATCGATGACTACAAACACCAGTCAGTATGGCATTCTTGTTGCCAGTGAAACTCCTGAAATGATTACTAAATGTTGGGATCGTTGTTCTGGTAAATAACCGCATTGGACGTTGTGACCATTCTTTCCCTTAGCGCTCCTCAGACTATCATAACCTCCGCGGTTTTCCTGCTTTCCGTGTTTAAAACCTGACGTTGTCCTGCGCGCACAGTAACTACACGTAACACCGAGACATCACGGAGTCTTCTCTGTAAATGTAGTTGAGGTTTAATCCTTCCCAAGGGTTCGCGCCGTATAACAACACAACCATGTCAACCCGCTGTTGCGACCAGACTAATTGCAGGTACAAAACTTCTTAACCTTTATTCAAAATACGATTACTAGAATAAAGAATTAATTTTCCAACAAGAGTAGAAACACTCGCTTTTGGCAGCAGATAATTTAATTACTTTTGTGAGGGATGAGAAATGGAGAGAAAGAAACGTGTAAAAAGAAAGAGAAACACACAGAAGAAAGGAGAAGAACATGCAGAAAGGAAGAAAGATGGAATTGTACAAAAAGGACTTACGTGGCTGAAAACTTTATCGTTATAAATTATTATCAAAACAGATTATTTTCTATGCACGACCATTGATTTAGACATGGAATGTAAACTTATTAATTAGTAATTAACGACTCACCGTCCGACAAGTTCAGTTACATTCACATCTTTTCGTACTATTATTAAAAATTTCAGTTGAATATTATCCTCCCATCTACATCATGTTCCTTAATGTCTGAAGTAAGAATAATGTCTTTAGAGCTGTATGCTTGTCTGTCGATAAATAAATTAATAACTTCAAATGCAAGTGGGTATAAACGTATTGCGATGTCATTCTCTACTACATTCTTACTTCCTAATTAATGAGATAATAAAGTTGCGTCATATTGTGATAAATTTAAACTTTTTAAAGTGATGTTCTAATGTAAATCGAACATTTCGATAGAGAATATCATTTAATATATTTTAAATATTTAAATGTTAATTATGGTAATATTTTAATATTTAATAGGAATTTTATTGTGATTAGACTGACAAGATTTAAACAAATAAACAAATTCCTAATTAATATTAACGTGGCGGCGCAAAGGTGTCAGTGTTATGTAGAACGAAAATAGCACCTTTTATCGAAAATCTCTGACGACTAGTTAGCATTCTTGCTTTCTATTTTTCAGGTCCCGGTTTTGAATTCTGACCCCGAGACAAATTTCGTAACTAACATTTTCTATGGTTTTGCTCAGTCTATCCATACAAATTCTGGAATAGTATCTCAAATTGGGACACGAATTCTTCATTCCATATCCTGTCCAATCCATTTATCATCCTGTCATTCAACACTGCAGAGTCTGAGCAACTTTGAGCTTCGTAAAATAAGTCCTAAATAAATATAATAGAACAGAATAAAGTCCCACCTTACCGCTCTGAGTCTTGTCATTTTTATGATGACTGTACTTTCGCAAATATGCAACGTTGAAAAAATAAACTGAATATATGCTTACTGCTCGCCTATAAACAAACCTAAAAATTCTGCTGTCACTATCAGTGTATTTACATGTTTCATTTCTTACTATAATCATTGATCTAAAACAATATTTTCCAAATGAGTTTTGCTATTGGAACATTTCTTTTTCCCTTTGAGGCGAGAAATAAATAACTTGATAAAATATCCGTACGGATATTCTGTGCTACATTTTCCATCGCCACTTCAGTTATACTCAGACACTTCAAAATGACGTGAAGTTACACTTACATTAATTCGACCATATGCCACTGCAGGGAAACTTGGAACACTAATTTCATTTTTGAGAATTCCCGGGTTCAAATCTCGGCTCTCAGATCCGCTATCCTGATTATTTTCGTAATTTTCTGTACTCTTGCCAGACGAAAGCCGGGATCAGTTTTTAATCGCTTCCTGCTATAAGGATTTTTTAAATTGCAAATCCCATAATACCCCGAACTCATATTTAGGTAGTCGGAAAGATAAAATACATTGTGTAACTTGGTATTTGAAATGACTTGTAACACATTGTAAATATATAAACTATTAGTACGCGTAATATTACAACTAATGTCGAATTCTAAAGGACGTCTTAAATTTTCTGGGCATTAGGCTCAGGAGCTGAAACAGAAATTCTGAGCTTTGCTAAGGGAAGTATTGTGTGTGTTTGCAAACGCTTCGAATTAATTCTAGTAGAAACCCGTTGGTTAAAGTTAGGAGATAATTCGGCGTGTGTGTGTGTGTGTGTGTGTGTGGGGGGGGGGTTGAGCTATGGGAAAGGGAACTTTGGCCCCTGATTAGCTGCCACACGAGGCTCGTGGGACCCATCCGGCCAGCAGACATTGTCTGCTGCTGTGGTAGTCTAATGGGGGACCGCTTCTAGCTGCGAGAAGGAGGACAGAAAGGTAAAAACAAAGAATGAACAAATAAATGAGAGAGGGAGAGAGAAAATAAGTTTATATTTTCTCATTTTCTCTCTCTTTCAAGATTACAGTTATCGTTTTGTTTCTTTCACTGTATTTCGAGTCAAAAGTTTTTCCGTTGGATATTTAACTGAAGAAATAAAATGTGAATTGTTATCGTAGTGATAATATTAAAATGCGTGTTACTGAAATACGACGTGAACTTCTAATGAAATACTGTTTCGGAATGGGGGTCCAGTGGCGACTATTTTCAAGCACGGAGATGAAGTTTTGGGTTCAAACGTCACAAGATATTATGACCGGTTGAATAATTATCAACGTCTGACAGAAATCCTTGATTTAGTCTTGTTATTTATGTAATTTGGCCCAAACAAAGTTCTTTATTTTCCTATTACTTTTAATCCGTATCTGTCCAACAGTTTAATGAAACATAAAAGCTTCGCGTCACCAGGGCCGGATTATCACGAACCTGCCCTGAAGTTGATTCACACATAGACAAACAGGCTTAACACTAGCCTCGTTTCTCTGTTCGCCTGTTTCACTGACGTACTAAAGCAATTTCATGAAAATGCGAGGAATGAGGAACAGACATGAAATGCTACCTAACTTTATGTCACTCCATTGCACGCGGAGGTTTAAAAGTTTTAATATTTATGCAAATTGCTCCACCCCCGGTTGTGTAGTTATTACTAATATTACAACAAACTTTCTCTCTGTGTGAGAGAGAGAGAGAAAGAGTTAGGGTGGGAGAGGGAGGGAGGGATGCTGGCTATTACTCACCCCGATGCTTTGCCGGGATTGGATTGGGGGTGTCAGAGTGTTTACAGATCTACTTGCAAATGGAGTGGCGATTTGACGGAGCGTGAAAATATACTTTATGACAGTTGAAATTAATGGTCTTTGTCACGGAGCCGCGTAGTAGCGAGACCGAAACACAACTCCTTCCCGTACCGCACCTGAATCTTCATACGAATGCACTGAAACAAGGAATTTCGGCGAAGAAATTTCTTTGAAAGTGTTCACGTTGAACACTTCCTCAAAACAACGCACAAACATCTGTACAACATATGTTCACACTCACCAAGTTACTCGGTTAAGTAGCTAATCAGTCGTTTAAGTTGCTCATATTATCAACTGCATAGTCACTTAAGTTTACTCAGCCAGTGAGTCAGTTTGTAAGATATTTAGCCAGTCAGTCTGTTAGTTTGATGGTTACTTAAGCGAGTCAGTCAGTATCGAAAAATCATTGTACGAGGTGCGATAGGAAATTTTCCAGACTGCGCCTATAAAAACCCGTACACTTATCTCAGGTATTAAATTCATCCATCACCCTCGAAGTAGTTCCCCTGGGAGTGAACACAACGATCCCAGCGCCGCTGCCAAGCCTGGAAGCATCCCTGGAAATCTTTCTTTGTCAGCCTGTCAAGCACCATCTGCGATTCTGCCTGAATCTCTT
>NW_019060203.1:197684-214532 GCF_000696155.1 Zootermopsis nevadensis
AAGAGATTCAGGCAGAATCGCAGATGGTGCTTGACAGGCTGACAAAGAAAGATTTCCAGGGATGCTTCCAGGCTTCGCAGCGGCGCTGGGATCGTTGTGTTCACTCCCAGGGGAACTACTTCGAGGGTGATGAATGAATTTAATACCTGAGATAAGTGTACGGGTTTTTATACGCGCAGTCTTGAAACTTTCCGATCGCACCTCGTACAGTTGCATTTATGTAGTAATGTACGAGCTGGAAACACCGGGAGTTCGTAGCGAAACAGAACCCTGCACAGTGAATTTTAGAAAACAATGTGAAATAACTTATTCAGCCAGTCAGTTTGGTAGTATGATAGTTACTTAGTCCAACAGTTATTTAACTGTAAACTTTCACGACAACAAATTGTGATAAAATTTTCTCGGGTCATCACAGTTTTATGATGATGGAGGCAGAAACGGTCTCCGAAACATTAGACTTTTAATCCGGATTGACGCGGGTAATTGTCTGAGATGATTCTGTAATGAATAGTCACTCAGCAGATGATTCAGTTGCTTGGGCAGACAGAATTTAATGTGTTAAGTTACTTGACTTGTCTAATATGAATACGTATGCAGTCTCAACAAGAAATTTTAATTAATGGTGAAAATTTTAGGATCTTTTGAATTTTGTTTTTTAACTTTCAAGTCTTATCACATGCACAAAACTATAATATTCTGAGTTTAATACGTTTTTGAATTAATGTTCACAACAGGAAGTTTATGATATTGGTAAATTTTGGAAATTAGACCGTGTAGGTTGAAACATGTCTCCGTCAGATCAACATAGAGACACGCAATAAAAGAACACAATATGTTTTGTAAACACGGACAATTAATAATATTTTAATTAAATACAAAACCTAATTGGATTCTCCGCATATAAAAGGAAAGTGTCATTTGGTTGTGCTGGATAATGTATGATGTCTTCATGTGACCGGATAACTTATTTGTTGGTCCTACTGTTTCATCTAGTCTGTGCATAAAAAGAGAAATGTTTGATAATAAAAGCAAAGTACCCTTCTGCCTTAAACTAAACACGAATGTCTCGGTGTTGGTATTGTCTTGCTGTCGTGGCAGAAGCCTCACGAAACGACACATTTGACAGCTTTTGGCTTCAGTTTCTAGCTTTTCCATTTAGTGTCTGAAATGGAATACCGTTCCTGTCCATTCTCTTTACAACGTTTCCATGCCAACAAACAAACATCATTTCGGCTCTCTATAGCACTGTGACTCCATTTTGTGTCGAAATGAAGGTTAGCTATATACGTAGGTCTGAAGGGTGGGGGATGTTCCTAAGGGACGACCAATGATGGACAGAACAAGAACTGAGCACAAAAGCGGCTTTGGTGTCACTGACCAATTTTGCGAACTTACCTTAGGCCAATATGGTGTGACGAAGTAACTAATCTTATGCTGCAAGGTGTGTCTTGAGAATGTGACAAACGCTCAACTGGTTTTACTTATACCGAAGATTAATCAAGGTTAATCGCCTTTATAAGTACCTTAAAACAAGCCACGATGGCGTCGTTGAATAATCCAAACACTGTCATTCTAACTAGCTACAGTTGACTTATAGTTCCTTGTATAATTTGACGATGCTTTCTCAACTGCGTAGGATACGTCCACACAGGCCCTAGCATCTAGTGCGAAGATGACTGTGGATGTATGATTTGAGGTTTTCACAGCGGTGAGTTTGAAGATTTCTGTCTTCTGGGTTGCTGCGCTGTGTAGTCTGGTCGATGTTAACCAACGTTTCAGAGGTCATCCTGCCTCCGTCATCAGGGCGATTCTTAGTATGAAGATTTCTGTCTTCTGGGTTGCTGCGCTGTGTAGTCTGGTCGATGTTAACCAACGTTTCAGAGGTCATCCTGCCTCCGTCATCAGGGCGATTCTTAGTATGAAGATTTCTGTCTTCTGGGTTGCTGCGCTGTGTAGTCTGGTCGATGTTAACCAACGTTTCAGAGGTCATCCTGCCTCCGTCATCAGGGCGATTCTTAGTATGAAGATTTCTGTCTTCTGGGTTGCTGCGCTGTGTAGTCTGGTCGATGTTAACCAACGTTTCAGAGGTCATACTGCCTCCGTGATCAGGGCGATGAATCTACCAGACCACACAGCGCAACAACCCAGAAGACAGAAATCTTCATGACTGTGGATCGTCAACTGGTAAGGATGTTGAAGAAGCAGTCATATTTTATGTAGGTATCATCAGGTATTTTTCCAGGATGAAATTAGGAAAAGATTCAGTTTTCGGTCAGAACTCGGTATCTCCAGAATACGAAGGTAGAGTGCTAACAGCTCACCCACCATGTTCTGTGTGTGCATTTACATTGTCTTGTGTAATAGTGTAAACACGTGTTGTTCTTATGTATCAGAAGTATGTCTGTTATTATATAATTGTATTCAGCCTGTTCCGACCTCTCTCTAAGTCCAAAGATTCTCCTCGGCACTTTGTTCTAACACGTCCCTCCGTTTGAGTCGGAGACCAACATTCACATTCTGTCAGCAATCGATATTTAACTTCAGTAAATCAAAAATAAGAAGGATGCAATTTTAAACTCTGGTGAACGTTCCTTGTGCTTGCAAAGTGGAGGTAAAGTTCTTACATATTTTTAGCATATGAATAATACATTAAAGCAGTAGACCTACGTATTTTCTACCCTATTCATTTCTCTTTCACGATGCACAACAGTATTTGAGCTTTGTAACTGAATAAGCGAAAGCATAATAAGGTTGTTTCTGTCTGTCTGTTTGTTTCATCTAACGCATATTTTGTGTCGGGATCTAGTGTCCAATCTGAGTGAGGTTTGAGGTTCTCAAGGCGGCAAGTACGAAGATGGCTGTCTTCTACGTTCTTGCATCTTGTAGTCTGGTAGAAGTTAACCGAAGTTTCAGAGGTTCTTGCTGCCTCCATAATTATCGCAGACTACACGGCTCAACAACCCAGAAGACAGCCATCTTCGTACAATGAAATCTGTCGGGCAAAATTAATTACGGCCCGCGTTGGTTTATTATCACTTCTAGGCCTATTTTACGTGAAGTTCAACTCGATATGTGAATTTATTAAAAAAACATACAATGAAGACCATTTTATGAATGTTCAGTTAGATGAAATTTGCGACATTGGATTCATAACATAAAAACCAACAAGGCGTGCATAATAGCCACTGTGCTTGAATTTAATTGCGATCAAATTTGAAAGAGTAAAATGAACCATCGACGAATATCGGCGTTTTTTACTCGCAAATAGACGCACTTTAATATTTTCGTTAAAAGGCTAGTTACATGCGATGGAAAGAACGAGTTTCTAAAATGTGCGCTCTCCACTGGTTTACACATTTTACCTTATGGTTTTGTTAATGTGCTCTGTAAGCCCTTGTTTCGATGAAGTGCGGGCCACCTTCATACCGTCGCAGTAGCAAATCGAAAACGTGGTAGAGAATTCTAAAACAGTGTCGCATTGTGGAAACAAAGACGCGAGGGGATTCCCCTTGGGAAATGGGGGAAACAAGATGGTGAGCGACCAAAGAAGGAGGAAAATGCAAAAAGATGGAAAAATGATATGACATGGGATTGTGTGATGTACAGCAAACAGAAACAGTCGGAGTGGAAGGAATTGGATATATACAGGAGAAAAGGTGACGCGTAGGAATAAAAAGCAGATTGGAATAAAGTAATAAGTTATATGGAGTAGCATTTAAGGCCAGCAGTACCCTTCAAAGAGCACTACGACTTTTACATATTTTTGAAATAATCAGTAGACATATTGTACTAGAGATACTATTTCAGGAGGCAGAGTAATGATTGAGTGAACGGTTGTTCTAATCACTGAATGCTAATTTCCAATACAGTGGATTTCGGTTAATTGGGACACATAGGGACTGGAACACTTTGGCCCAATTAAGCGACTGCCCCAATTATGCGAATTTGTACGTAAAGAGTTAAAAAAAGTTTGTTCTTTAAGATTTGTCCCAAATAAACTGCTTCCCCGATTAACCGATGAATCAATTAACCAGAATCTACCGTTGTATGTTATGCTAATCGATATACTTAAGGAAAATGAACACTGAAAATATGGCAACCGTACAAAATATTCTGGCGTCGCCTAATAATAACAGATGGATCGCTTTCATTTGACATATTTGCTGGAAATTAGGTTGGTGCGTCGAACATATCGAGTTTAAATTAGGGTGGAATTACCAGGTGTCGTTATTGATATTATTTGTGATTTTTCTTCAGTCTTCCAGGAAAGTATCTTGATAGTAGGTTACATTTAATAGTTCTTCCAAGTCCTCGTTTACTACTGATAACCACATTTCCATTTCATTTAGTACTATGTGACTTACGTATTTTAAAGAGTGTTGTTAAATAACCTAAGCACAGAGACTAATCGACCGTCGAATCGTAATTATCGGACATTGTCAATTTCCTGTAGTAATCGTATTCAGCATCTTAGTCTATATAGGTCGCTTCGGGAGTTGTTTCGTTCTGTCTTAAGCAGACTGGTTGTTAATTAAACTTGTAGGCAGGATATTTCATATGAATTTTTAAATGTTATTTTACTGTCTGCATATCGAACTCGAAAGCCCTTGAAAATTGTTGTCTTAACCATCATGGTTTTCTGTGAGTTGGTAGGATAATGACACTGGGTGTGTTTGTGTGTGATGTATGAAATATGCAAATTTGATCTTTACAGATCGAACTTCAAGTTCAGGTTTGTTATTACAGTCATAGTAAATAAAAAATGAACTTCTCATTTTATTTATTTTAAAATTGTTTATAAACGCTTTGTCAACTGATTGGGTTACTAGCGTACAGTCGTAGCGTGACTGCAAGATGAATTATTAGGGATAAACATTAGTAACCTAATGTAAGGAACGGTACTGGAGGGACATATATACCATATCAATTATTATTTGGGATTATCGGTTTCCAGGTCGAGACTCAGATTAATCATTGACTGGCGTCATATCGTATATCGTATTACCGGTTCGTACCTTGGAATTCCCTTGATATTTAAATGGAAATAAATGTCTGACTAGATTGAGTGCTGAAAGTTGAGGCCTTTTGCTAGGCAGACCAAGATCTGCTTCTGATGCGATTTAGTGAGTACGAACCATTGGTCTTAAAGGCATTCCATATTGGACACCCTTGAAAATGAATCAATCTGTTGAACAGTATCAGACGATGGCATCAAATGTCCCTAAAGTCTCTGCTTGTAAGCCTTTGTTCTTCCAGAAACATGCAGTGCGTCATAGTGAGTTTTCTAGGGCATTGATACCAGAACAATAGAACTCACTTACATGCGTAATGGTAGTCTCAAGAGGTCATGTCGCAGGTAACTCAAGCGTTTTAATGACTGCACATCAACCTAACATGTAATCATTGCCGAGACACAAAACGTCTCTAAACGTCGGTTTGTGTACGTAGGTGTCACGCTTGGTCTCTGAACTTCGACAAGAACGCAAACTGAGAGTGGACTTATTTGTCTGTTTATTTGTGGTTTATTGAAAGATGAAATGAAAGGGGGGGTGGAGAGAATTTCCTTATCAAGGAGCACAATAATTTGTATTCTTTAGCAAACGTTTTTTGGGTTATAAATTCTAGGAGGATGAGATAAGTGACACGCATAAAGGTGTTGAAGACTGCGTAGATACAAAATTGTTGTTAGAACACCTGGAAGGAGAAGACAACTCGGAAGATCTAGACGTAGATGGGACGATAATATTAAATGAATCTTAGAGGAACAGATTAGAGAGTGTGGATTCGATTCATCTGGCTGGAAACAGGGACCTGTAATGGCGTATTGTAAACACAGCACTGGGCCTTCGGGTATGAAAGTGCGAGATATTTCCTGACTAGCTGAACGACTGTCAGCATGTAAACGAGTCTGCTTCATGTCGTTAATAATAGTATGAATATCTTATTACTTATAGGAGCAAATACGGGGCTGTTAGACCGTACGTGGGTGGCGCATCATCCTTGTAGGGGCAATTGCCCCCCACGGACAAACGGAAGTCCTGTAAGTCGGAAGTCGGCATCACGCCTGAATGGATGCAAATTTATTAACTCCGTAAAGAACGCCTTTGTTTTAGACTTATACGTATTTGTATCTTTGTGTTTAATTTACTCTTGTAACTAACTTCTCTGTCTACATAAAGAACCTAACTCATTAACACAGCAATTAATTCATAAGTTCACTAACTCTCTACATAAACGAATAATTTGCTCAAATATATATTCTATAGTACGAAGTTTTCTTTGAGCAGCTGATAGCATTGCAGCCTATAAACTCGTGACCTGTTTTTTATTGTCATGCTCACAAAATTCCGTACTTGTATTGCACCTTAAATTTTTTTGTGTTGTGAAATTTGATGTTCGCACGGCGGTGAGTATGAAAATGGCCGTTTTCTGGGTTATTGCGCCCTGATGATGGAGGCAGCAAGCGTCTTCGAAAAGTAATTTCTACTAGGCTACATGGCGCAACAAATCAGACGACAGCCATCTTTGTGTGCCGTAGTTCTTTACGTCTGATTAGAGTTCTACATTTCAATACATTTCTCTCTCATTGTTCTAATTTCCGAGGTTTAAATTTTTAAAATAGCGTTTAATGTCAAAATGTGATCCATCCAAAATTAGATAACCATTGAGGCTGTACTTGTATGCGTGTATGCATGTTAATGTGTGGGATTATATGAATCTTTATCCAATTTTCATCAATACGCTGTGGCAAATGCCTGTAATATTCAAACAACAAATGCATGTGACCAACAGAAAATTATTACTAATGAAGGATGACGAATGGCTGTTGTTCGCATTCAGTGAATGTCCATTATGCATTTTCCCTCGCTGACAGCCAGTTCTCGCAACAAATTATTATCCATGCGTCATTATAAGTTATGAATACTAACACGCGCATTATTGTTGAAACTAAACATTGTTGATACGCACGTCATTCCGTATTCTTTTTTGTCCTCTCTCGTGTCGTGTGACTCCCCTCTCTCCCCACTCTCGTTCTCTGCAAAGAGTATCTGTAACTTGGCGATGAACGTAAAGAAAATAATGGACGATCGAGGGCCCTTCGGAGTTTCAAGTGCCCCGTCTTTTGTGTTTTATGAACAGGAGCATGTAGTGGGTACGGAGTACCAGATAAGTTGAGAGTGATTTAGAAATGTACAAGCTCTCGACTATGAAATGGAGAGAACTGTAGAAGCAAGATTTAAGTAATAAAGATAACAGAGAAAATAGCCTATAAAAGAGAAACATAAACCCAATACAAATAAATGTTCCTCAATATATTAATGTATCACATCCCTGTATTATTAATGCAAAATAAGAAGCCAGATTAAATCGTCAATGGGCTGTGCTTTTCTAAATAACAAGTAATGAACACGTGGGGGAAATGAAAAAAATAGTACAACATTTTTCTCAGTAAATTTCAAACGAAGTGACAGGCGTTGACGAGTGCTTTAATATCAATATGGATTTTAGAGAATTATGATGTGTAGGTGTCGACTGGGTTCATGCAGCTCAGACTAAGGACCAGCGACGGGCGTTTGTGAATACGATAAAGAAACTTCTACAAAATTCTACAAAAAAAATATAATTTTTTTTATCACGTATTTAGTATGTAACGCTAGAACAACACACATAGTAGTATTATCGAAACGATTTCTCCACCGTTTTACACACCTTCTTGAATTGGTACGGACTTATTTTCACTACGTAGGGGTGCGCCTGTTTGTACCTTCATGGCTCTCCCGCACTACATTAAGAGTATTAGGAGTATGAGAAACAATTTCTCTCTTTTTTTAAAAAAAATATTCATCATTCTGAACAAAAATTCAGTGTAACTCATAGATATTAACAGGATCTATGACTTTTGTAACCAAAATTCTTGCGAACTGAACCGATATTTTAGAAAAGAATTATAAATTTAAATGTGATCTTTATCTAGTCAAATTACACTTGCAACATGGTCTAATGTTCCAGTTGCCGGACACTTTAATCGCATGCTTCTCGGATAATCTTTTCTGTTGTTAATAGTTTTGAGTAAGGACTGATGTATCCGAGTCGCCCTGTGAACCCAGATAATTATTTGGGGGTAACTACAGTAGCAGCTCAACAGGGGCAAAAGAATAATGGCCGATGCCATGCTGTGAGGTCTTGCTTAATGCACCCCTCTAGACCAGACTTATGATTGGTCCGGTATCTCTTACAAGATGGCACTCCAGGGGGTGTTGTTGGCTTTTATTACAGCTTGTTTTGCTTACCGCACGCCAATAATCCCCATTCTGTCGGCTTCCTTTGTTATTCATAAATAAAGAACAGAGGAGCTCATGTTACCCTGAAGTTTGTCTTTTCAATCATCCCAAAGTTAGAATAGATATGTGAAAATGTTACACAAACATTACACTATTTGAATGTGTAAATCAGAATATCGTGTTATGACGACTGGAAGAATGAGACATTATCTGCAAAACAAGATTAAATAATTTTTGATAGCTTAGTCCTTTCATCATCAATCGTTGGGTTTAGAATCGAATCAGCTGAGAGCTAATATGACTTTCTGTATATTAAAATCTGGTAACAAGAAACAGTAAACTCTGTGGCAGTAAAACCATTGGTTCAACACCTTCAATACTAAAGCCCGACACTGATAACAATCCTGAACCAGTTTCATCTCGTCTGTTGAAGCTCTTTCGTAGATACGAATAATCTCCCAAGTACTTTGTTTACAAACACTTGTAGCTTGCGATCCTCCCTCAAAGTGAGATATGACTTTTACACCCATAAAAAACAACTGACAAAATTATCCTGATTTTCAGAGATTCTGATGACAAACAGTTTTCAAATACGTAACAACAAACATTTCCAAAATGTATCCTGATTCTGATGTTATCACGTGCTTAATATCAAGTGTTGTTCCAGACACGTTTTTAAACATTACGAAATTATTAATTAAATATACTATGCGCAATTTCGTTGTTGCAAATTTTGACTTCATGCACTGTTTATTTATTTATATGAATCGAATAAACAGAGTAACTTATGTCTAATGACATTTCACACCAGATAAAACTGATATGACAGTCTCTTGGTGGCCTGGTGGTGGTTGCAGGCGTACCAACTAGCCATTCTTTTAATCTCTGCAATGGAATTCCGGGATAATAACTTCAGTAGTATGCGACGTCATTTAAATTTAATAGTGACGAAGTCCAGTACATCATAATTGGCCATAGTCTCTTCCTTCTACAGTCTTCCAAATTCAACATTCATTGTCGCCCTCTTACATAATTTTATGTAAACACATGCAGCTGACAGAGCGTAATCAGTAAACCCAGAATCGAACAACAAATACAACTCAGGAGACGCCAACATTGTAATCTGAAGGAAGGAAGGAAGGAAACGTAATTCGAAAGCAGGTGCAAAACAAGATGTGTTTGATGGGAAGCGTCCAATTAGTTTGAGCTGCCTTAAAGTGGCTCAACACAATGCCCTCCTCAGTTTGGCTTCGCTGTCATTATCAATTTGCAGCAGCGGAGTGATTCTTTAGCCTATTCAGCGCTATAATGTTTCAGAGTTGTGCAGCCGTGCTGAGACCATGCGGGCACACAATCTCGTCCGAGTGAACGGCTAGGACAGGGGAGGTCTGCTGTGTTTCGTCTATGTTTCCCAAAGGATGTGCCGCGGAATATTGATACCCACAAGAATCGTCGGAGGCTGACGTACAATTTACTTAGACTTACATATTTTCTTGTTTTACAGCGGATGTAACTTCCATACATGTTTCACATTTCTGGATAACTTTGTCAAAATGTTTTTCCAGATATTGGAAACAAAGCCAAGGATATGAATTTCATATGGACAAGTATTATATAGGTGTATGCCTAATTTTGTTTATGAAAGAATAATGTTACAGTACTTACACTATTTTTATTTCAATTTTTCATTACCATAATACATAAATCCAGCCTGAGTATGAAACTTTCTGTCTTCTGGGTTGTTGCGCTGTGTCGTCTGGTCGATGTTTACCAACGTTTCAGAGGTCATACTGCCTCCGTCATCAGGGCGATGAGTATGAAGATTTCTGTCTTCTAGGTTGTTGCGCTGTGTAGTCTGGTCGATGTTAACCAACGTTTCAGAGGGCATACTGCCTCCATCATCAGGGCGATGAGTATGAAGATTTCTGTCTTCTAGGTTGTTGCGCTGTGTAGTCTGGTCGATGTTAACCAACGTTTCAGAGGGCATACTGCCTCCATCATCAGGGCGATGAGTATGAAGATTTCTGTCTTCTAGGTTGTTGCGCTGTGTAGTCTGGTCGATGTTAACCAACGTTTCAGAGGGCATACTGCCTCCATCATCAGGGCGATGAGTATGAAGATTTCTGTCTTCTAGGTTGTTGCGCTGTGTAGTCTGGTCGATGTTAACCAACGTTTCAGAGGTCATACTGCCTCCGTCATCAGGGCGACAACCCAGAAGACAGAAATCTTCAAAGTTAGCTTCATTTAAAATATTTTTCGACATGATCCATATTCAACGAACTCAAATGAAAAAAATCTGACGCCTATTTATGGATTATTTTTACATCTAATATCTCTGGACGACTTTTACTAGTAAGTTTGTATCCGTAATAAACGAACGTGTTAACTACCGACAGATCAGAATCTGCATGAACAAGAAATGCGTAATCTAAGTTCCAGTGTTGCAAACTTTCCCGCTGTTGCTGTGTTTCAGCCACTTTGCTGCGATGCTTTGCTTTCTTACCCCTGACATTTTCTTGGCTAAGCTTGTAACAAGTCTCAAATGAAATCGCTTCACTTATTCAATCATCGTCTCCAACGCAACCATCGATCTTTTAAACAGACATACGCTCCAACGTTTGGAGTTTCAAGTCCCCCCCTCTCCCTATTTACCATCTCTCAAGTCTTAACGCTCCTTTGGATTACAAAAAGCCTCCACCGCCCGTCCCCCACCTCCAGTTCCTCCATACATTGTCCAACGTGTCTTAAGAACACAGAAGACGGAATAAGAAACTCTTGAAGCAATCTAAAAGTACTGGGGTGGTTAGACGCCCGCCTTTCTTGTGGTTACCGATCTGGGGATATGCCAATGGAGTGGAAATTGCAGGACCTTCGGCATTGTTTGAAAATAAAGAATGTTTTGTTGAGAAAAGAATTATAAAATTCTTTATTATGACATAATTCATAAACAAGAAAGTTCACATATATTATGTCATGAAGACGACGTGGAAGAATGTTAAATATCAATTTTCGTAATTATTATTATTGTTCAGCTGCCGAAGAATTCGTATGTGCTTCGATTGATTCTTGTTTATGACAGCTGATTCAGCTTAGCCGTGAATATGTTACATAAATCACACCAAAATATAGAAATCAACTTTAACTACATTAAACTTATAATTATATTTCTTCCGTTCCAAACCCCAACATTTTATCAACATGACTGGACCTTCTGTAACGTTACAGTAGTATTCATTTAACGATAAATAAGTTACAACTTCATTGTTTTAATGAGTCTTCAGGGTCTAGTCTGTGTTATAATGACATGAGGGTAAGGTCAGAATTATGACTCCTTACATTTCTGTACATAGAAAACCCTATTGAAACTGCTTACAGCTTAAATTACACTTTGTTCAGTTTTCAGATTTTGAAGCACCGAGTCAGAATTTTTTCAGTAACACTGTATGGCAGAGGATAATTTGACAATCAATGGCGTAACTCTGGATTTAATTGTTTCAGCAATTACTGTTTGCGTCAGGGAAGTTTCCATAACTTTGTTAAGACCCATCTTCTATAACGTATACACAAATAAATGTGTTTCTCTTGTCCTGTTATAATAATCTAAGGAATATCAACGTATAACAACATGTATATAAGATGTATGGTTTGAGGTTTTTACAGCGGTGAGTATAAAGAATTCTGTTTTCTGGGTTGTCGCGATGAATCGCCCTGATGACGGAGGCAGCATGACCTCTGAAACGTCGGTAAACATCGACCAGACTACACGGTGCAACAACCCAGAAGACAGAAATCTTCATACTCTGATGATGGAGGCAGTATGACCTCTGAAACGTTGGTAAACATCGACCAGACTACACGGTGCAACAACCCAGAAGACAGAAATCTTCATACTCTGATGATGGAGGCAGTATGACCTCTGAAACGTTGGTAAACATCGACCAGACTACACGGTGCAACAACCCAGAAGACAGAAATCTTCATACTCTGATGATGGAGGCAGTATGACCTCTGAAACGTTGGTAAACATCGACCAGACTACACGGTGCAACAACCCAGAAGACAGAAATCTTCATACTCTGATGATGGAGGCAGTATGACCTCTGAAACGTTGGTAAACATCGACCAGACTACACGGTGCAACAACCCAGAAGACAGAAATCTTCATACTCTGATGATGGAGGCAGTATGACCTCTGAAACGTTGGTAAACATCGACCAGACTACACGGTGCAACAACCCAGAAGACAGAAATCTTCATACTCTGATGATGGAGGCAGTATGACCTCTGAAACGTTGGTAAACATCGACCAGACTACACGGTGCAACAACCCAGAAGACAGAAATCTTCATGTATACAAGAGTAACGCAAGCACGTACACACACGTCTTAAAATTTGAAAATGTAATTATTTTGTGGATTAGAAGAAATTTAAAACAGTTTATGCCAGGGGTCGACAACTTTATCATTGCCACGGGCCACATTGGCTATTTATATTTTTGTCGAAGCTAAATCATTAAGTAAGAATTTTATTGAGATTATTACAGTTAGTCCATTGCCTCTGTTATTCATTTATTTATACATGACATCTGAGATTTCGATGTACACATTCAACAATTTAAGTTTTTGTCTTTGTTATGTAACTATAAACAATAAAACATAGATTTTATGATTCGTTTATATCTGCGGACGTATTCCATTTGTTACAAGATTCAAATATCGAAGTAAAGAAGAATGGTTTTGATGTTGGAAGTTAAATGGTAAACTATAAAACCACAATACCACATTCTGTTCCTGCAACTGATTGAACGAACAGCGAAAATGCTAAAATAGCGAACAGAATAGAGGAAAGTGGAGACCGAGTTGGAAGTGAGAGAGAAATCACGATGAAAAGTAAGAGGATGAACGGAGAGGGCTCGGAGGTGGGGAGGGAGGAGGTTCACCCGAGAGGAAACCAATTTCTTGGGCTAGTGAACAGACTGGCTGACGTTCTCTTGTTAGCAAGCTGAGATTAGCGAGCTCTATCGTTCCTTCTCCCTTTCTTCTTCATTCCTTTGTTTGTTTCTTCGTTTCCAGTAAAACGCACCTCTGTGAATAACAAGAGAGGAAAAGAGTATCCAATTAGGTGATTGGATTTAAGATATTTAACGACGCTGTTTCAGTTTCAGCGGTTTTATAATCTGGAAAGTTGTGATATTTTCACAAATGTTAAGAAAGTGAATATATGGATGGATGCGATCATGGCCAAATTTTGATATTCGAAATCAGAATTCGCCTAAAGAGACTGATGAAAACCACGAAAACGGTAGTCAAGATAGCCGATAGGCCTGCTATTAGAACCGGGTACCTTCTGAATAAATTGATAGCCTGTTACTATGTGAGATTTGAGGTTCTCACGGAGGTAAAGATGGAAATGTTGTTCTTCAGGATTTTGACGACGCGAAGACACGTAGGTATTCGGAGGAATACTTTCGCCATGTCCAGCCCACAATATCATTGTGCATCTGACGTCAGAGTAGAATGTTATGTAATATTTTGCACCAAAGGAAAGAAAATTAGCACAAAATGGAATAATTTTTTTCAGTCCGTTTTACCGTCTATTTTGACGAACTTCATTAGCCTTACTTTAGGCCTATATGAAGTTCTTTTTAAGATATAAAAGTTATATTTGAAACATTCATTGATGTGATGAATATCGGTCTGTAACGAAATACAAGGAAAAAATGTATCGTCTACTGTTTTTTGTTTATGCAGTGTGATTTCTTCAATGTGATTTTCTTTACAGTGGATTTCTATCAGTAGTACAAAATTATGATGTCCAATGAGTTTTATAAAATTATGAACAAGGTACTTCGACCTAAATTCTTGTTTCATCGACACTAGAACACAGAAAGTGAACAATAAATCAGTTTGAAAGAGAGTTACGTCATCATCTCGTTCGTAATAGAAATAAAATTGAATAATTTATAAAATAAATAATTAAATAATTCCAAAATAATATCGAGGACAACTTAGATGTTCATGCACTATGGATTCATGTCTATTTCCTGACTTGTATGTGTTCCCTCTTCAGGATCAAGACAATAGAGGAAGTACTTTTCCCTGTTTGCTACCCTTATTCATATCCATCTCGAGCACAAGTGAGCAGGGTGGGTTGGGAACATTTGGCTAAACGTTTTGCAGAAGTTCCATTATATACAACTTTTGCTTATAAGTAACAACCGACTTTTATAAAGCAGTGGTCTTTAATTTAGCATTCAGAGTCATCTATCCGTGAACTTCATCATCTTCATCATTTGCATTACCGTAAGGGATAGCTCGGATAATGAAACAACCTGAAGTAGGGGGACGTTTTAGAAAAAGTAATCTTTCATGGAATTATTATTATTTATAGTTGGGTAAAGGGGACACGCTTTTTGTATTGTAACTTCCTGTGATAATTGGATCGTGTTATTCTTCAGTAAGGTAAACACACATCATTGTAGTCTGCTGTTGTATAGTAACACCACCCGTGGCGTTTAGTGAAACTAATCTTCTCCATGTTAGGGTTATAATAGCGAAAATATAATAGTGGTTATAAGCAGTTTAAGCGGATTTCATTCTTTCGTGCATGTTTTTGAGGTTGTAACAAGATTCTTTCGTTATGTGTTTCCATGCATCTAACGGACAGCAATCTTCTACTTAAGTATTTTGTTATAGAAATGATGCGCACAGCTCATAGCTCCTGTTTCCCTAAACATTGTAATAAGAGGGCGTTGACTGTTGTCAGATGGCACACCTGTCTAATTATGGCTCAGAAACCTGCTCCTGACAATATTTTATAGACTAATCGCTGAGGTAATCCAAGGTAGGCTACGTTTAAAATGTCTTTACCTTAACTTTCCAAAAATTAAATAGGCTAATAGACAATCTTACCAGATGTAATTTAATATTGTTTATGGGTGAGAGAGTAATATGTATTGATGGAAATGTGAACCTCGTCTAGCAATGCATTAACAAAAAAGGAAGATTTCTGTCTTCATACTCGCCGCTGTGAAAACCTCAAATTTTTCCCTTGTGTCTGATACAAACCGGTAACGTCTTCCTGTGTGACGAAAGGTGAGATATTGTCGATTTCTGTGGCCCCTAAACTCATTCTAGCAAATTTAAGTAAAAACGAGATGCCAGGTAGTGTCCGACATGACGCATAGTGGGACAGCTATATTTTTATAGACTATATACAGTTGAAAAATTGAACCATTTTGAAACATACAAAATCATTACCTGTTGAGAGTTCATGAAGCATCTTTTCATCTCATTTGACATTATAGCAGCTGCGATTGGAAGAGCATTGTTAGAGAGCTATTAAACAACGAATAGGATTTGAGGTTCTCACTACGTTGTGTATGAAGATGGCGATGAATCATTGCCCTGACGATGAAGACAGCAAGGACCTCTGAAACGTTGGTAAACGTCTACACGGCGCTACAAACCAGAAGACAGAAATCTTCTATAAATAAATCGGTTCATTGCCAAATAGCGAATGAAAAGCCTGTCTTTAGGGTGTGGAGGTGCAGAAGATATTTCCAGTCTGTTGAAACCTCTTAGATTTTTGTGAAGGGTTTTGTTGTCTGAAGTGAGTTTTAGTTAGAACACGTTCCACGGAGAAAAGCTTTTGCTGTTTTGGCCTTCTAACGATCGGCATTCGCTAATTACATTAACTTTGAGACGAAGTGCGGGAGGGAGAGAGGAAGCTGACAAAGTTACGAGAAAAGCGAACGAAGAAAAAGTGGAGAAGGGGTAAAAAAACAGGAAATAAGCCGTGAAGCGCCTCTTCCCTTCTAAAACAGGAAATAAAATTGTTAAAGGAGAGAGGAAAAAAGATACTTCGTGACTTGAGGGGTGTTTGTTGTCTAGGGGTTGAGGATGAAAGAATCAAGGGTGTGGCAGACGAGTGGTTGGATGTTTCTCCTGCTTGTTTGTTTATTTGTTTGTTGTACTTTGCCTCGGTTTCTTCTTCTGTGTTTCTTCACCCCCCCACCCCCCCCAAACCGCGGCCCTCATCACCCGAACCCTGGTTGTCTAAGGAAGACGAAAGTATCAGGGCACAAGGCAACGAGGCAAGTTTCGCTCAGTCCTTGAAAGACGCAATTAAAAGGCTTCTGGTTTTCAAGTTCGTTTAACACTGTTTGTCTAAACAGTTTCGCTTAATGGATACACCCGGGCACAGTCGGTTTATCCATAATGAAGTTAATTCCAAACGGTTTAATTAAACGAATTATAAATGAGTAGTTATTGAGGTTTTCTTAAATTCCAAGTAATTTTATTGTTCATTTGTAAGCCAAATGAAAATAGAAATTTAATTCTGAAAAATGGACTGAAATATATTACGTCACTGAATTTCAAGCAGTTTAAAGTCTTCGTACATGTGAGATTTATTTTCAGCATGAAAAAATTAGACAAGTTGTTGTAAAATGCTGGGAGATGACATCTTTCTATTTAATTGTTTCAAAAATGTTTATGGAATTACGTCGGAATGTAATGTCAGTCTCTGTCTGGAGAAATGATTTTACTTTGGCAGTGCAAGATGG